>CM076578.1:1097521140-1097766799 GCA_034641835.2 Pinus albicaulis
TGTAAATTTGTAATATTCAGTCATGTAAGGACTTGATAAATTTTGTAAACCCACTTGGTTGGGTAGCTGAGTCAAATTTGTAAACCCACTTGGTTGGGTGGTTGAGTCTCATATGTAAATCCACTTGGATGGATCTTTGATGTAAGTATGAGTCATTGGTGATAGGAAATTCATAGAGTCATGTACTTCATTGGAAAATATGTTTGAAGATTCAGCATGAACTCAGGGGGAGCTTGGTCACTTCAGTATATATCATATCTGCAGAACGGTTCTTCCACATGTGGAGAAAAGGGGGAGAGTATGTTGGTTTTGACCCACCCTTTGCCCTTGATGTCAAAGGGGGAGAGTGACATGGTGTTTGAATGAAGAAAAAAAAAATGGTGTCAAAAATGGGGAATGTGACATGGTGTCATTGTATTCTTAATATACCTATCTGTTGTGGTAACCAAACACCATCATGGTTGCCATCAAGTCCAAAGGGGGAGATTGTTGGCAATATGATGCGGTGTTGTCCTTGATGGCAACTGCTGAATGAAAGATGAAGACATGAATTGTTGGCATGTGTTGTCCTTGATGGCAATACACCTGATGAAGTTATTCTTGACTTGATGGACTTGGTAAATGATGTAAATCTGATGTGAAATGATGTTTGTTAACAATATGATGCTGAGTGTTGTCCTTGAATGGCAACCCACTTGATGAAGATGATGACAACTCACTTGATGAAGTTGTGCTTGATAGAATATGTTCTTGATCTGATCTATCTACAGTGAGTACAGAAGGGAATGAATAAAGAAATTCAGTTTGTGCTAGATCTATGATGAAAAGAGTATGTCTCAAGGCATACGCGGATCTGTCTAGGGGAAGTCGCGTATGCACGCGGTAAAGTACGTGCTAAGTTGTGTATGGGAAAAAGCGCTCATAAAGTGAAAAACCAGGGGTAACCACCATGGTATTGACCCATTGTATTGGGTAATGATTCGTCTAAATGACCTCGTCCAGGAATACCATCGGAAGTAATGTAGTTTTGGGCTCATGGTATTGAAAAAAGGGTAAACCTATATAAAGAAAAGAAATTCATTGTGCAAATCATGAGTGTGGGTGCAAGATGTCTGAGCTTGAATGCATACTTCTCTCTGAAGTATATCGATGAAAGGTTACGAGTTGAATGATAGTCTGAATGTATGATGCCAATGATGAAGAAGGAGGTCTGAATCTGAAATGTGCTTTATTTTCTAGATACATTTGTGGAGTGATTAGATGCCGCGGGGGAGCGAACATGCGCGAGAATCGAGGTAAAATGCGGGCGGTGTTTATGTTGTGAAGAATTGCAATGACATAAAAGTCTGAAGAACCATACGCTAGTTAGCCGAAGAGGAAGCACGTATATACGTGGCTTCGCTGAAGAGAAAGTGCGTATGCGCAATAAAATTAGCTCTGTAAAATGTACAGAAGTATATGCTGGTTTGCGTGAACGGAAGCGCGTATATACGCGACATCGAGAGAAAGGAAAAGCGCGTGTGCAAACTAGGGTTTGTTGGTACGTAGTGCGAAATGTACGGTCTGTTGCGCTGAGTTTGCGATGTCTGTCGTTGGGTTATGTGTATCATTTTCATGGTTGGTTGTGCTTAAATGTATGAAGAGGGTCCAGTCTGAAAATATGATGAAACGTGGCCTGCAAGTTGTGTTCTATTGAAGTTGTTGGATCCAGTGTGAAAATTGATGAAACGTGGTCCAAGGTGGTGCTGAGGGTTGTAGCCTTCAGTCAGGGGGTTGTGGCTCCCTTCCAGGTGAGGCTGGTAAACGAGATCGGGGGGTCGTAGCTCCCTTCCAGGAGAGGCTGGTAAACGAGTCAGGGGGTTGGAGCTCCCTTCCAGGAGAGGCTGGTAAACGAGCGCAGGTGGGTGCCTGCGTGCTGGTAGAGTCTGCACCAGCACATATGTTGTAAGATGTTTTCTCTGTAATAAAATATTGAAGGCTGAGCAACTGCAGCGGTGGTTTTCTCCCGACTTGGGTTTCCACCTAAAAATCCTGGTGTTCATGTGTGATGCTTTGTGTGATGGTTTATTTTGTTGTTACTACACATGTTTACTGTTAACTTAACATCAGATGAATGAATAGTGCAAAGAACTAAGTTAATAAATATCTGCATATTTAGATCTCTGCTAATACGCGAGTTGCATGAAGGATATCCGCGTATATACGCGAGTTTACTAAAGGAAAGTAGCGTATGGGTTTTAGAGAGTGAAAAAGTAAAAAGTTTTGAATATGCTGTAAATACTGATTCACCCCCCCTCTCAGTATTTTTCCCAACATCATTGGCTTATGCAAGTGGGGAAAAAACATAGCGATGAACCACTCCATATTTTGTCTATCATCATACTCAAATCCCCCTTCCCTGATCGCTTTCTTCAATTGTTGATCAGCCTCCCATACAAATTCAGACGCACCTTGCTTGAAGTCCTTCACTTCTGCTACCAACTGAGAATAGGATTTTGGCTTTCAGAATTGTTGCTTCAGAGTGTCTTTAACATCTTGAATAGATGCACTCCCGTTCTAAGAGACGTATCGCATATACCAATCAAGTGCTCTATCTTCGAATGCCAGGGAGAGCTGTGCCCTCTTCACTGTGTTGCTTGTCACATTTTGCGCAGTCCATGCGAAATCTGCAACAAAGCAAAATTGGTTCATATCCTCATCTCCTACCCCCTTGAAGGTAGGTAGCTTCAGATGTGCTGCCATATCACTGTCCGACGGAGGTGGAGGTATGGGCGAGTTCTTACCTTTATGCAGCTCAGACAGTGGTGTAGCCAGGGGGTCTCCACGTAGAGGGTTATAGGTAGATTTCCCCCCCTCAAGGTTGGTCTGGTAGTATTTACCACTGTGCATCGTGATCCCATCTAGATCCGAGGTCATTCAATCACTATGACTACACAGAATGCTCTTATCACACAGTAATATCTTAATCAGCAACGGTAATGTTTTCAAAAATTTGCACCGGAACCCCTTAAAGAATCGTTGCTCAGCCTCAGAGTAGGATACAAACTGATCGATGGAAAATTCTATCACAAATCCTCCTAGCACACTATCCACCCAGTGATCTACCATGCGCGTGATAATATTATCAGTCCTTTCCAGCTGTTGGATTAGCCCTAAGGTCCACTGAGTGACTCGTTCGTCCTTCCAGCACTTCTGGAATTCTACAAGCCTAGCCATCCACTCCTGAAGCTCAATCGCAAATGTTACAAAGAATATTTCATAGCTTTATATAAGAATGTACCTATTTTTCCACCTTTCTACCATTAACATCTCGTTGTGATTTTCTTTTACCACAAATTCCTGGATCCTCTTTTCAAACCACTCCTCAATTTCCTTCCTTTCAAGCTTCCAATACTCTCTTGTCATTACCTGATCCCTTTCTCAAAATGCTCCAAGTCCCAGAAATGGAACCATTTTTTGGCTCAAGGGGTCCTAACCTAGGTTCGGAGTTCAAGGTTTACCAACAAACCCCTATACTACTAGCCCTTTCAGCAGTGACCTACTTACGCAGGTCAAAGTCTCACCCGAAGTAGTATGGATGGGTGCTGAAACCAGGTTTCCACACCCTAAGAAAGGATAGGTAAGGCAAGAAGAGCTGCGTCCTGCCTCAAGCTGTCCAGATCTCCTCGAGCAGGACTTATGGGCCTCTTTCTGCATCCACGTGCGTAAGGTTAATGGTACTATAGTGCTCAATAATCAAATACTTCAAGATAGTAAATCAACATTTCATAAATAGGACAGAATAGATTTAGATGCAGTAAAACACTTACACAGAACTTCTGCAGCAGAATACAGACTACGCATAAGACAGTAATTACCAATGATTTGCATAAACAGTACACATAGATTCAGTTCCAAAACAGCTTTCTACATTCATTAATTCATCAACTTCCTCTTACAATACCCTTCCTAGCCTGCGCACACAGCAGTAGGGTCTGCACATAGCTAGACTCTAGATCTCTGCACACACATCTAGTAGGAGTCCTTCCCCAAAACCCAAACAGACTTACTAAACTACAATTCGCACCAATAGCTCTTCATTTCATACTTACAATTCAAAATGTTCCTCTATTTATAACCATCTAGCCTAATCTTTCCTACGATCATCAAACCATGGTTTTTGGACCCTAGGTTTACCCTTTGACCCATTACAATGCTTTCGGGGCTTTGACCCACCCCAAAACCCCTACGCTAAACTAAATATAATAAAAAATATGCAAAATCGGACCAGTTTCGCAGCTCGTAGGAGACCTTGTTCCAACACCATATATATTAGAAGGATATTTCATCCTTTCATATGGTTTTCAATGGTGGAAGATATATACTTCCCTTTGGAAGCCCTGCATAAGCTCATCCAGATATCATTCAATTATAAATATGAATACTTAAATAAAAATTACCTTAGTGATGATATTTCATCATGACATCTTCTTGTAGGAATAAACATCCTTTATACAGATTGAAACATCTCCTGAAGATATGTACTGTCAAGGGTATCCATCTTTTCCATACTTTTATCAGAGTCTACATATCTCCCCAGGAGATTTTATAGTCAAATCTTCTTGGTTTCCTTAGATGTTGACTGCTTTTTATCATGGTTGCACTTCTCACTATCTCTTCCTTTCTTTCACCACACAGATTTATTTCATTCCCAAGAGCTTCCAATATATATTTCATTATAGTGTATACAACCACCTCATACTCCATATGAGGACATATTGTGTTGATTTCATCTAGTGTGGATCATGTGTTTTGGCAACTTGTGCATCAGAGGAGATTCTCTTTTCTTTCGATCATACTTCTAAAGATAGAAGTATAATACCTGCAACCATATGACATGACTTCATAATATCTAGTGTAAGCATATATACATACCTCATCTCTTTCCTTTGGATTCATCTAAAACTTCTTGCAGTATTTTTCCTTATAATGAAAAGTTTCATTCTATTGAAATGTTTTGTCAATGTGTCATCATATCTTAACCCCTTGAATTCTACAAGTTAGAATCCTTGATGAAACCTCTTGCTTCCTTTCTAAAACAGTGAATCCAAAGAGGATTCCATTAGAAAATATCAGTACTTATTTCCATATTGATTAATGAATTATTAACCTTGATCTAGATGACTACCTTTCATAAATGTTATTTTCAGTGAGGTTTTCAGAAGCCACTTATTTCATAGCATGATTGTCCAATAAATTTTTTTCAGACATCCTCCTATGAAAAGTGCTCCTCCTTCAATGCTACTATTATGATGTCAATCCTAATGTGATGCATCTATCTAATATACAATGCTTCCTATCTTACTATTTTACAATTGAAATATACCTCTTAAAAAAGAAGATGATCTTAATCATATTAGAGAGCTCTCACTTCTTGTTTCTTAGGCTTCTTTGACTCTGGTTCTTCCATTTCTCCAGCGATATGGGATTCTTCCTTTTTTCTCTTGTCCTTATTAGATTTAGGACAATATTTATTATATTTCCCAAGTTCATTACATTCATAGCATTGTATCTTATCCATGTTTCTCCTTTTCTTCTGAGGACCAAACTTATCGAATCTTCCCTTTCTTCTTGACATGGTTGCATAGGCTTGATATTCTTCATTTGATCATATATCAAATTTAGCTTTTAACCTATTTTTTTCTATATTACATAGATACCATAGATATTGGAATGGTTTGGCTTATTTATTCCAATATATACTTGAATTGAAGTTTCCCCATCCCTCAGATAGATCATTCAGTACCAGTGTAGTCATGTCTCTATCAGACATTACTTCTCCCAATTCCTGCAATTTATCTCGTATTTCATAAATATTCATAACCTATGAATTTATGTCTTCCTCTCTTGAAAACTTTAACTTTTACAGTTATTGTCTCACATGTATTACTTCTCTTGTAGTACTCACATAGAACAGCTCCGCCAATTTGTCATATATTTCTTTTGAAGTTTCTAGTTTTGATACATATGGGATGAGAGATTCGTTTATGGATTCTATAAGAATACTCTGGGATCTTATGTATCCCTCAATATATTTGGCATGATCTTGAGTATATTATTTGGAAGGTGGCATTACAGACCCTTTAATGTGATCCATGACTTCATTTCCAATCAGATTTAAATCTTTCCTTTTCTTCCATGCAAGAAAGTTTGAAGACCTGGACAATTTGTTTCTTTCCTTGAAAAAAGTCATTTCGACAAATTGAGATGAATTCATAAATATACTTACTTAATGTAGATTATTTTCTTCCTCCACCAGCTTCTTCTTCTTTGATGATATAGATAGTAGTAGAAGCTCCCTCTTAGAATGACTTCCTACAAGAGTGGTGCAAGGAGGTAAATCACATTGGATATTTGATGATGATGAAGATATAAGATGGCTTGATGATGGCTTGGCTTGGATTCAAAATGAGAGATTAATATCTCCTTCTTGACATTTCTTTTTCCTTGGAAGGGCCTTGATGTATAATTCCTTTAACTTTGAGTAAGGTCTTTGGTTTCTTGGGATGGCTTGAGGGTTTCACCAACTCCTTTGTATCTGTCTTCTTGACTGCATATCTTCCTTCTCATATCTAGGGTTTGACTCTTCAATGTTGATCCTTTACTTTGATTTGATGCCTTCTAGAAAACTGATCCTTGATGTCTTCTTACTAAACTTCCCTTTCTTTTCTTCAACACCTTAGCTCTGATACCATGTTGAGAAATTAGGGTTTTATTACAATTTATCCTATTGATAATTACTTGTGTTTTAATTTATGCTTCTTTCACTCGGATCTTATATTCATTGGATTATTATGTTCTTCATCAATTCAATTATCAAATGCACAAGAGACACAATGTTTAGGCTTTCAAGCTAGGGCCAAAACCTCTCACTCTTTGAGAGGAAAACCCAATCGAAATTATTCTATAAACCTTCAATTGATGAGTACCAAGACCATGAAGAAGACCCTTGCCACCAGTATACCTCCAAGACCCTTGTCATTATCCTATTTATGATCTTCTCGACTCGTTATGTTTCTATTTCTTTCTTCACTTCACTGCACCAGTACTAGAAAAACTCGATCTCTAGCTCAGCTGCCCCAGATAGTATGCTTCTCAGCCTCCTTAGGTTCCCTTTGTTAGGCTTATTTTTGCACCTTACTTGTGTCACCTTTCAAGAAAAAATTCCTTGAACAACACCACATCCCTCTAATATATATGAGGTATGAACGGAGACCAAGGCTGAAACTGGAAGGCCTTATCACTTCGCATTATTTTCCTCCTTTATTTATGTCACGCAATGGTTACTTCTGAGTTATGTGAGATAGATATAAACCTAAACATAGATCACTCTTCTTCACTGAGATATCTCCCTCTTGATATTATTACGGTCCTCCTCTTTTCACTAATTGTAGATCCAAACTTCACATTATTATTATAGATTTATCCTCGAATTACTATCACAGACTTGATCCCTTTCTCGCATCCCTTATAGCCTATTTCATTTTATTTATACCCACTCCTTTACACACTACAATTTCAGATCTAAATTGAAGACCTTGACCGAGATGGATGGTGACAAATGAGGTCACAGTGCTCTTATATATAGGGATTGTCTCTCTGCTCTAGGTTGACATGATCATATGTATTTAGGTTGACTTTACCAAGAGGATATCCATCATACATTGAACCAACTTCAAGAGGACTAGTGACAAGGTCTTGGAGTATACTTTTACATCAACAATATGTAATTTTACAAGTGTAACATGACTTCATTTACATGAATCTAATTATCTTTATGAAAAGATGAAAAAATCCTAAAGACATCAAGAAGAAGTGTTTGACCTATAATAAAATATTCTTTCTCATGAAACCCGTGATGAAATCATTACAATAAATACATTTTATTATCTTTGTCTCTTCATTACATAAAATCATAATTACATGTCCTTATGAAGACTGAACCTAGTTACACTTTTCAACATTTATAGGCCCATCAAGTGATATAGTTGAATTTTCCCATAATATACATGGCAATTTCTTCTTTTATCTTATGAAATCAACAAATAAACATTGCTTTCATTTATTCCCATGCCATATCTAATTGTGATGAAAAACATGTTAACCACCACTGTAATGGTGTTGTTCCAAGTGCAATAGGGAATTGGAGTACTTTTTCTTTGTTTCATGAGAATTTCATTTTTTTTAACTTCTGTATCTGCTCAATCCATGTACTCAACACAATTTACTATAATGATTCCTAAGACTATAGTTCAAGTATATAATAATTCATAGAATGTTGAAAATTCAATTATCTATTGTATGTCAACAAGCACCACAAACATATAATTTACATGTTATTTTCCATCATAGTATTATCTAGAGATTAGGGTGAGTGTTTGTATTTCTTGTTCCTTGTATATCCTATAATCATGTTGTCGATCTAATACATGGAATTTTATGGTTTCTCTATTATTTTCCCTTAGGTACCTAAGATTTTAAGGGCTTTGATGGTTCCTCGAATTTTTTGACCAATTATTACAAGAGTGTTCTCATCTATTATGTATTTAGAAAAAATTGGATATGCTCATTTTCCTTTATTGTGTTTTTTCCTCCTATTTTTCCTTGATGCATCAATCACATGTTACCATGGTCTCATGTCATTTTTTTCCTCTCATCTTACTTAGTTCTTCCACCAAATTATCTATTGTTTCATCATGCCTTTCCTTATTTTTCTTTTCTACCTATTGTTAGTTAGTGTCTTTACTTCCATTTGAATGGTTAAATGCACTAAATCCTTATACTATTTCAGATTTTTCATCCCTACATGTGCATGAATTGTATTGAGTAACCCTATGATGAAAAAACATTTTTTTTTAATTTTTTTATTCATCAACTGCAAATTGTTCAATCAAGTCTTTGAGTCTTGTATCATAGTGGCCAATGTCTTCCCGTTTCATCTACATTGTTTCCTTGAATTGTTCAAATGTCAATGGTTTTTCATCTATTAATACATACACAAGAAAATATTTAAGGGAATCCCATGTTAACATCAACCACATGGTGGAATTATTCCAAGTGTTTTGGGGTCATAAATAATGCAAGGTGGAATTCCAATCTCATCGGTTTTAGTATAAAATGAATGCATGACCTAATTTGGTGCTCCTAATTATTGTCCAAGTTGTAAACTAGATGTTTCAATATTCCTTGAAGCATCAATAAAAGAGTGGGTCATGCCTCCTCAAATGGTGTGGTTTTTCCCATTGTTTTGTTGTGACTTAAAAGTATTTATATCTCCTTTGTTCAAAACCATAGTCTCAATGCCCACGTGTGGTTTTACGCATGGTGGTTTTTCCCATGGTATTGTAGATTCGATCAAGGGAACTATGGTTATGTTCTAATCTATGGTTAATGGATTGGGGTTTTATGAGTGTTTCGGCATGTATATACTTTACTGTAACATTGAAAGGAATATAATGAAAAATCAATCTGGTTTTTCCTAGTTTTGGGTTCCAGGATAAAATTATATATGTATACTTTATGTCCTCACCATTGTATGTTTTATGTTTTTATTATGAATTTATTTGCAGGTATTATATGGAAAAGGTTAAAACCTTCATGGTTATCTCTTTCATTCCTATGGGTTTTCTCTAGTTCACATGCACGTGCTTCTCTTGCATTCCTTAACTAATCTCCTCACCCTTCCTCTCTATCATTTTGTTCTCTTTGATTTCCTTCTTTGTTTTTTTCTCACCTCCTCATGAGTGCTCTACCTAGCCATGAGAAATTGGGTCCCTTTCTTGGGTTACTTTTTCAACCAAAAGCCTCCAAAATGGGTATATAGGCCATACCTATGGAATAATTCAATACCACTCCCCCATTCTTCTCATAATTCTTGGTAGTTTGGTAGTTCAACTGCCCAATCAAAAATATGGAAAATTAATTCATGGAAATATAGGAAACTTCCCCAAGTCCCCCTTCTTGCTTTCTTTTCCCAAGCACCAGAATTTGTGTTGGTATTTTCTTCTTCAACTTTACCAATGCATTAAATAAATATGGATATTTTCATCAATTGAAATTTATAAAAATATTTGTGTTGATCATCCCATCAATATTAGTCTTGATTACATATTAAAAAAAATTGGCATTAAACAGGGGTGTTCCAATCCCCTCCACCTTAAAATAACAACATCCTAATTGTTCACACCAATTGTTGGTGTTATTTGATTGCAACAACACCATCTTAGGTGTTATGTCTTATTGTAGCAATGTTCCTAATGATTCCTTAGTTGTGCCAACAACATGGTCCTCTTCATATATTCTTCCTTGTCACTATATCGGTAGTGTCTAACTACCTCCAAACCTTTGGTACTTCTTCAAATTCCTACAACATTTATTAGTGAAAAGGAATATTCAAACCTTTTTCAATGCATAAGCATTTTCCTTAATTTCAAAAATATAAAATATTTATTCAAACATAATACTTATATATGTGTTTGTAAATTCACATCCATATGGCTGCCATAGAGAGAACTCAACTCAATATTTTCCTTAGGCATACCCGATGTGATCATGACCCCAGCTAACTTATTATTCACTCAAGTATCTCCTTCCTGCAATCATTTGCCCTTTTAGGTTCAATAAATACCCTTCTATACTACAATTCCTTTGGGTGATCTACTTGACCAAAAATTATTTGCGTAGGGACAGTATGGAGACTTGTGGAGTATTACAACCAAGGCATCCCTTGGTTGCTCCATGCCACATAGTTTTCATTAAAAATAGCATTGGCATATCATATGGTCCTCTTGTCCTAATAATAACCTCTTTTATGTGGTTTATAGTTTAGTAACCATCAATTGTTCTTTATAGATGGATTCATCATCTCATTTGTATTGAGTACATATAATTTCCATGCAACGATATATTAAAATTTTCCATAATAAATATTTTCAACTTTCATCATTTAGACTCTATATTCTACTATGTTTTATCAAGGGACCCATATTTCTCCTCATACGGTTCTCCATTTCTTAACACATTTTCTCTTGTTGTAGTAGTTTTCAATATTCCTTATGATATTACATGTATTCCATATCCAAGACCAATGCATCAACAATAAATTATAACTATGCAATCAATCAAAAATTCATTGGTATTCAAACTATGCAATTCTTTACTATAACATTATATGGACACTTTCCTTTTAGTTGCACTAGAATCTGTGCTCCTACATATCAACATCATTTTTCATGTCTTTTATTGTTCCCCCTTCTTCAAAATTGATATTTGTCTTCACAATCCTCTAACTTCCATATTTATGGTATTCCATATAGTATCTACATCATAAAATCAAGAAATTATATGTGTTATGACCATTTCCATATACAATCATTAAAAATCATCCATAGGATGTCATAATTTCCACAATGAAATATGTTTTTCAATAAATTAAAGTATCCTTCACTTCACCAAGAATCCATAGGTAATAATTCAACTTACTGCACTTGCATCAAACATACCCAAAAACACTCATCAACCCAATGAGCATTTGACATAAAAAAAATCATAGCAAATTCATTCAACTCTCCAGCTCCTTCCTATAGTCACACACCATTATGGGTTTAGGTAATCCCCTTCTCTGTTGCAAGGCCTACTTGTAATAGGTGTGCTTATGAAGGTATTAAGAGCTAATCATGTGAAAGAAAATGGTTGTGACACTTACGATTTATAGAATAATAATTGAACACTTAGAGAGGTGTGACCATACATGACTTTGGTGACTAAAAATGACAGTTCACACGACATTACAGGGGGCTCCAAAATTCAAATGAAAGAAAAATATTGGAGGGGGTTGTAGCAGCTACAACACTTGGCAATTCCCTGGAAGAACCCCATCTTCTCTATTTAGGTCTAGATTTATGCAAAATTTATATCCTTCGGGAATTATTATCTCATCCTATACATCGCCCTAGATTCCTTACTTAGCCTAGTTATAGATGCAATCTCTCCTATTCCCTCATCGACTTAACACACTTAACAAAACTAGTCAAGCTTCAATTGGTTCGATCAGGGATTAAGAGTATGTAAATTTGTGAGCTTAATATATTCAAAGTTTTAATGTCACCTCTAGTGTCTCTCTACTACCAGCAAACATGTTTAGTAACCTAGAAGAGTCACTTCAAGGAATCACAAGCATTGTTTTTCTGCTACTATGCTTGTTCAATACGTATACCAAGTTGCTTGCTTTACCTCTCTACGCAAGAAGCATTTCTCTTCTTTCACCCTTTATTTATTTTATTACTTTATGCTCATTGGTATTTATATACCCTTTTATCCTTTCCCTTCAAGGGATGAAGATGGATATGTACAACATATATCTACTAAGGCTTTACATTTGGAATGAGTTGTATTTTTTTTCAGGGCATCATGGACTCTTAAGATATTTAGGCCCAAACAAAGAAAGATATAAAAATTTAGTCAAGTGTTTCCAGTTATCACAATTCCCTTTCAAAGTTATCCCACATTATCTTAGATTCAAACAGAGCAGCTTCCATACATGGTCTTATTAAAACAAAACATGAGGAAGACACGAAAGAAAAATAACATGACATAAAAGACAAAAAATAAGAAATAAAAGTAGTATTTAAACACTTGTAGATGGCATGAGAATAAAGAAAATCAAATGAGAAGGGGGATGCAAGAAAATTTTTGTAATGCAATGCAAAACTAACTATAATGCAAATAAGAAAAAGAACAGAACATTGTAGTAAAATTTGGCTGGAGACTAGTCTCCTCCAAAAGCGTCTGGACCAATCTAGTCTACCAAAAATACATTAGACCTCTCTCTTTGGAAAATTGGATTAGACTAACCAACAAAGCAAGAGGTAATATCTCTATTTTATGGAGGTCGGTTTTAAATTCTTTTGATATGATAGCACCAGTATTAGCCTGGTGAATTGGAAATGGTCAGCAATTGCATTTGGGAAGGGATCCATCATTGTGAAGTGGTGTGGATCACATTGATCCTCATGATCTGATAATCCACTTACGTGATGAATTATACACCAAGCTACATCATATTGAAAATCCAAATTCTACTAATATATGGATCTAGGGGTGGCACTTAGCAAAGGAATTGAATATACCAAAGGAATTCAAGGATGATTGGAGGCACTATTTGGAAGCTCTATCCAAAGTGCACATAAGGTAAAATGATCAAGAGGATGAACTAATTTGGGCGGCTACACCTCAAAGCATATATACCCCTAAAATGGGCTACATACACTTCATGACTCAGAAACACTTGGAGGCCTCTATTTGGTGGTGGAGAGTTGTGTGGAAGGCAAAACTCCCACCAAAGTCTCATTTACTAACTTCGTGCATAATGGAAAAAGAGGCAAGCTACCTGGGAGGTTATGCAGCGAAGGTATGCTACCGGCTCTCGGTGGTGCACCATATGTAAGGGATCAAATGAGACCTTAGACTTCCTGTTTATAACATGCTCATTAACCCAACAGGTATGGAGGGAATGTAGGCAGATTCTGGAAGAAAAATGTTCATGGAATGGTCCACTCCTGGAAAACTCCTAGCAATCCTAGGTGCAAGATAGAGTCAACAAACCCATAAATGATTCTCCCATCATAATAAACTTTGGGATATCGATAACAATAAATAAATATATTTTTCATAGCATATCCTCCTATCAAGGATTAATTGCAGCAAAGAGTTTTTTAATCCTCAACCATTTCCCGCAAACTAAAGAAAATTAACCTATTAGAATAATCAGAGAGGAGGAGATAGACAAGTCAATGACATGGGAGTATTTTCATGGGGAAGCTCAGGAGGAAGGAAACCAAGTGGGAGTGGGCTTTGTGCTATACATATCCAAAAGTCACTTTTTATGTTAAAATTGATATTGTAAATGGCTCAAATAACTAGGCAGAGTCCATTGCTTGTAGATCATTGATAACCTATGCACTAGATAAGGGATGTGAAAAATTAAAAATATTTGGTGATTCAATGTTAGTGATTAATTGGGTCAACTTAGTTCAACAATGTAGAAACATATATTTGGTCAACATTGTGGAGGATATTAGACATTCATCTCTTGACTTTGCATACTTCTCTTACAGGCACATCCTCAAAGAATGTAACAAGGAATATGACAAGATTTCTAAGGGCCTTCTTCTGAGCAAGGGGACAAGGTAGGAGACATAGATCTAAGGACAAGAACATTTTGAGTTCTAGCATAACTCTAATGAGGCTTGGGCTATATTCCAAGTTATGATAGTTTCTTTCTTTTTGTTATTTTTTGGCACTTATACAACTTGGATATCATCATTTATGGCAAGCATCCATAACAACAATAGGTCTTGAGATAGTGTGTCATGTTGCGGCGACTCTCAAACAAAGGGTTGGATTTCCGTACAGGAATTTGTATATGTATCTTATTTTCATTATTCAAGATTATTGATAGGTCGATTTGAGATATTTTATGAATGCTTTGAATAATGGAATCATTATCCTCACATGCTAAGTACAAAAAATAATTACCTTGTATTTGATTACAAATTAAACCAACAAAGTGAAAATCGAAAGGATTAAAAATGGATGTTGGTGTAGTAGATCGAAGGAACTAGTCATGATACAAAGAATAATGAGAATGGGTTAACAACAGATTAACATGTGTTGATTTAGATATAACCCTCGTATCAGCTTGGGTAAGTAATCTGTCAGCATGAGGATTTTTATTTACCAAATAACTCAAGCATCCACTAACACTCAAGAGGATAGAATGTTCCAAAACAAAAATGATTAGCTTCATGACATACATGAGAGAGATAAGAATTTGATTATTCACAGAGGATTTTAACAAGAGTTTATTCAAAGTTGTGTTCATCCTAGAAAGATATGCATTCCAACCCTAGATTTAATACAAGAGGTTTCCATGAGGATGAATTAACAGAATCAAAATCTTCTATCCGATCAAAAACTCTATTGTGAGAATCAGGAAAAGTGACTTTAAAATGTTGAACATTTTTCAAGAACGATCTTACATCCAAAGAGACAATGTTGAGATAAGAATTATGCGAGAAAATATGGATTTGACCTAGTTCAAGTATTTTATCAATATCATGAGAACCTGATGTAACCATCAGTGAAAGATTAAGTGCCTCGATTCCCTAACAAATCCCTGAACTTTCAAATGTTGAATTATTAAATTTTGAGGGTATGGTCATATCAACATCTTCCTGTAGACAACTATCATTATTTATTTCAACAAGATCAATATTAATCAAACAATAATTATTAGATTCAACAATGTCATCTGAAATTTCAACATCGCTAAATAAATCACCTAGGTCATAAGGTTCTTCAAGATTTATAACTAAAGATGCATATATCAGATAGGTTTCATGAACAACCTGAAGCGAAATATTAATTCCATCCAAATCTGAATATTTTGTAACGATTCCACCCCACATTTACCCGCTTTTGCAAGCCCTCCGAGTAAATGTGAAGCAGAGTGCCACTATGACATGACCCCACCTCCTAGTGTAACGTACACCTCCCCTCACATATACCCAAGTAACCATCCAACCAGGGTAAACATGAGTTGAGGGCAGTTAAGGGTAGACTCAACCTCCTTGGTGACTAAGGAAGTGGAATCGACGAGTAAAACCATAACACGTGTTAGTGTCAGCCTTTGCAACCTTCCTCCAGTGATCAAACTTGCTCTTACAAAGTTATTTTAAGGTGTCAAGGTCAAATTTTGTCATTTCAGTGAGTCTTCAAGCAAAATTTGGTCACTAAGTATTAGGTCTAGGGTTTTCTTTCATTCCTTTCAGAGTTGTCCAAATTTCGGTCCATTTCACCATTCAGATGAGTGTACCATCATTCAGAGGTTTTTCATCATCATGTCAAGTTCCAAAGGGTGATTTTACACCTTGTTCATGCTTCAGTTGTGCCTAGGTAAGGTTCATTTCCCTCTCCTAGGGTTTTGAAGGTAATTTCTCTTGGATTGTCAAATCATCAACAAAACTTGTATCCTGATGTCATACACCTTCCCATATCCTTAATATACCTTATTAAACACTTCCCATCACTGAGATCCCCCAAATTCCTCATTTTTGCACAAACCCTAGTTTATTGCTACAACTTGGAAATTTTCTAGGCTAGGCCTGTGTTTTGGCCTTTTGGACCCCTTCCCCTCACTCAATCTCTGAAATTACACTTTCCCCTGCTTCCTAATATCCCTCCATACTTCCCAAAATTTTCTCAAGAATTTAGAAGCCCCTTATCCCCTTCATTTCGCTTCATTTTGACAAATCCCTTGTTTCACACATCGGGACAACTTTTACTCCAATGATGTTTCCGAGAAATAGAAGATGAATTTGGGAAAAATAAGAGAGGTTTTTGTCCAAAATAGGCCAAGGAAGAAAAAAATACTTCACTTTTTACACAGGTTTCATGGTTTTAGAGAAATTTCAAAAATACAATCGTCTCAGGAGAATTGATGCACCTCTGAAGTGACCTTGGGAAAATCAAGATTTCTCCTAGCTTGGTTGGCCAAATGACTTGATTGATGAGTAAAATGATAACTAGACACAAATAGCTTTCCAATGAAATATCATGAGCTCAATTTGGATTTGAGGAAGACTTTCAAAAGTTGACTGCAACAGCACTCTGCCTTGAGGCAGCATCATTCTGCTCATTTTGACCAGTCTTGGGAGATTTGATTTTTCACAAGGCAAATGAACTCCAAATTGAAAAATTATAGTTGGGTTGGAAATTAGACTCAATAATATTTCCAACGAGCTATGTTGAACCCAATTTTTACACTAGGAAGGCCTCCAAAAGCCTCCTGCAAAAAGGCGCTATGCATTGGGTTTGAGGCGCAACACATAGAGCTGTAAGTCCAACTTCACCATAAAATTTTCCAAATTTTCCAAATGTGCTCAAATCTGTGGTGTGCAAGTAAGCTAAGAGTTTTTACATTGCAAGTGAAGATTTTTTCTCAGAATTTATGGTGGTTTAGTGTGCGAAAGCTCATCATTCAGTCCAAAAGCACAAAGGAAACAAAACAGAGTTTGTAAAGTGAAATGTCAAAGTTTACAACATTATAAGGTGGATTTTTCAAATGAGAAATTCAAATCCTTGGCATATAAGATATTTTCAAATTTAAACTTCATTTGTATGCCAAAGACAGTAATGAGCCAAAAGAAGAGGTGTGAGGAGTGAAAGAATAAGCTTGGAGGTAAAACTGGGCAAAGTTGGGTGTGCGGCGCATTGGGCAGCCGGCGCGATGCACTGGGCGGGCGCGGCACATTGGGCCGGCCGCCGCAATGTAAAATTTCAGCTGGCGTGACGCATACAAGGTGCACGGTGCATTGGGATGACTGCGTGGTGCATAGGGCAGACAGCTAGATTTTTGTCATTGCCTCCAAAAAATTCCAAATCACTCGGTCTAATTTGTCCAAGTAAGTTCATGTGAGACTGTGGTTGTCATTTACAAGTATTTCAAAATGAATTTTGGAGAATTTGAATACACAAAGGCCAAACCCTATCATCTTGTTGAATTTCTCTCTTAGGGTTTGAAATTAGTGTTTTAAAAATAATTTTGTGGTGCCAAACTTGTTCATTCCTCACTGTTTATTCCTCCCTCTCACTGTTATACTATCATTACAGTCCCTCCCCTATTCCCTCATATCCCAAGTCACTCATTCCTAAGCCCCACTATCCCTATCCCTAAATCCTTTCATTTCCTATCACTCTCCTATTCCCATCTCACTTATAGAAAGTCCCAAACTCCAAGTTTCCCAAACAGTCAAGTGGCTGTCCATTGTCCCTACATTTGTCAAAATTACAAAAGGTAAATTATCACTTGATTAAACCCAATTGTTCCCACTGTCCTATTTCTCCACAGTCCCTCCCCTTTGACACATATTTGGAAATTGAAATAAAACACCCAAAATCTCATTTTCATCTCATACAAGCCAAAATACACCTTGCATGGACATCATGGAGATAGACACAGATACATCATATGACAGAGACAATGATTCCACCACTGAACTGCATGCACCAAGAAGGCATTAAAGTGTCGCAAAAGGCATGATAGACTCCAAATTTTGGCCGAAGATTCTTTGGCCCAGCATATAACTTGATGAGGGACCTTCAGCCCAAATTTCAAGGAATTTGGGAAAATTTTTGTCAATTTTGAAATTTTTGGTCTTAAAACAGGTTTTTCCGCCCGACGCGTCGCGCCACTTGGCGCGCGCTTACAATTGGGAGCTCCTTTGGAGGAAATATTTACATTTATGGATTTTTCATCAAAAATTATGCATGCCCATAAATTACCTAAGGATTTTGACAGGTTTTGGGTTGCCTGAAGGGTCAAAAACACCTTAAAAATGGCCTTTCTGCCACTTTTTGCACACACAGGAAGAAATGTTGGGAGATTTGATTTTTGGAGAATAAAATGGCAACAAAATTCAGAAATTCCACTTGGGTTGGAAATTATACATGCAGGGCTTTCCAACGAGCTATCCTTCACTCAATTTGGACTTCGGGAAGGCCCTCAAAATCAGCCTCAAAGTGGCGCGATGCATTGAGTTTTCAGGCGCAGCGCATAGGGAAATTTGGCATATTTTTCACTCAGCAGCTCAGAATTTCGCCTATTTTTGGCCAGTTTGACTTTTTCATATAACTCTTGATGTACCTTGATGTAATTTCATGACCATGATGTAATTTTGGCACATTTTTACTTATCTTAGTAGATTCATTCACTAAAAAGTGAAATGTAAGTGAATGAATCAGTTTCCTATCATATAGAGGCAAGTTGTTTCATTGCCTATTATTCAGTTCTTAGTTTAGAAATGGTTGAAAAAGCTCCTAGAATGATGAGCTCGACCCCTAGAGGCATGGGGAGGAGTTATGCTTGTCTATATCATGTATTTTCTCAATCATTTTTAGGGTTGGACACTTGGGATTGCTTAGCACTTCATTGTACATTTCATTTCTGCAATTTTGGCAAAGGAATAGACCAAGGTTTGCAGCACTCTTTGGGATCCATGTGGCTCTGTGTTTTGATGGTGTGTTTCTCTATGTGATTTTAAGTTCATTAATATTTATGTGTATCATTTCCCTTCTCCTTTCTTCTTAAATTAAACAAATGAGTGATAAAAGTGGAATTCATTAGATCGCTTTGCTCTGCCTTCAGTTTTGTTTAATTTTCCATGTTTTCATCTGTTTGAAGAGGATTCTTGAAAGATTCTTGCCCTCTTCAGATCCTCACCAGTTTAAGCTATCCATTCATTCAATCCAAATCATCAAAACAATTTCCTTCCTTGCCCCAATCAGAACTCTGCAAAAACTAGGCCTCATCCCCGGACCCAAATTTTCCTTTCCCTTTGATTCCAACAAAAACCCCCAAAATCAAAATCAAACCCTCCTACTTATATACCTAGCCTAAAATCAGCATTCATTTCAAGTCATCTCAGGCCCTATTGATTATTTTGCTGAGATTGACCCAGAGAGAGCCCTCTCTTGTTCTGGTAGGGCTAGCTACCAAACTTAGCGTGGTTTGATGTTACCCTGAACTCTGCTTTCTTTCAGCCTGAGGTAGATTTAGGCAATAACATAGTGGCGAACATACTGGGGAGAAAATTTTGTTTTTTGCTTTATAAACTACAGACAGAGCCTGAAGTTAGCTAGGTAGCCTTCGAAACGCTCTTGATTTGCATTAGCGAAAGTAGATGAATGCTGCTTCAGTCAATCTCCGGTCTAGTTTATGAACTAAACATCGGGTTTCCTCAGTAAGATCTAATCAAGTTCAGATTTGATTGTTGATGGTGGACAATGATCAGACACCGCAAGGCTGAAATCATTCACCTGGTGACTCTAAATTAGTGTCGAGATCAGATCCAAGGACTCCACTAGAGGATGAACCTGATTAGTAGAAACATGAAAGGACAATATGGAAAGATCAGGTATTCAAGTTGGAATTTCATCCAAGGCATTTTGTTCTTTGTCATAAATTATTTCTTCTCTTTTCCCGAGAATGTCAAGAAGGCTTTACAAAGTATATTGTATTTGAGAAAAGATCCTTGGCCTGCATTTGATTCCTTCCCTTTGAAGATTGTAAATACCAAAGATTTGCATGCTTTTGAGCTTGATCAAGACCCTTCTTTCGAATCTTGTCATGACCATCTTCAAAATGATGAGCCTCAAGAGACCAAGACTGATTCTATACCTTCTCTACATACCCCTATACCTTGTAAAATTCCAGGTCGATACAAGCCTCTGATTTTACCTCCTATATCCCATGCTTTCCCTAAAAATCATGACCTATATCTACCAAGATTTGATGGTGAACATGACAACATCACTACAGAGAGACATGTTCTAAATTTTGAGTCTTTTCTTGACCTTTTTGAAGTTGATGAAGAGGATGTCAGTATTAGGCTTTTTGCTCTTTCTTTGCAAGGCAAAGTCAAGAGTTGGTTCAAAACCCTGCCTGATGTGAGCATCTCAGATTTCCAGCAGTTTGTCAAAGTTTTTCTCGACAGGTGGGTGATCAGAAAGAACCCTTTCTTGATTATAGAAGAGTATAACCAGCTGAAAATACTGCCAGGGGAGACCGTACAACAATTTTCTGCCAGATTTAACCAAGTTTATTATTCGATGCCAGTTGATATAAGACCTCCTCCTATATCTTCTCTCTTGCACTATCTGGGTGCCTTTGATCTGGAAATGGAGTTTCAGTTGAAAGAAAGGAATATTGCAACACTTGAAGAGATGCAGAACAGTGCAGTAAATGTAGAGGCTCATTTGCTGATCCAAAGGGCAAGGTTGAAGGAAGAAGAGATGAAAAACATGGATCCGGAGAAATCGACATCTCTAGAGGTAAAGCTTGACATGTTGGTAAGTGCAGTGGAAGAGATGATGCAAAATATCACCACAAGGAACGAGTATAATGCTCAAGCCCATGGCTCGCTGGTTGAAGAAGAACAAGTTGCTGATCCAAAACATTTTGTTTCTTATCCTAGTTGTCATAGATCTGATAATGATTGTTTTGTAGATCATCTTGGAGAAGAGAGATCTGTTGATTTGACATGTATGCTTGATGATGTGTTTTATACTGATGATTTGCCTCAGTTTGATCAGTATGATGATGATTATGTTCTCCAAACAGAAGCTAATCTTGTAGACAAATCAACAGCTAGTTTGTGGAAGGAGGAAGTTCACTTTCAGCAGTTCGAATACAATGATCAGCCATCACATATCAGCTACGGAAATGACGAGGAAAGTGCAGCAAATTTTGAAGTAAGTGAAGGATCTTTGTCTTTTTGTTTTGATTCGTTTCAGTTCATCAGAGACAACTTTCATGTAATCAGAAATCAATGGTCGACAAGTCTTGATTTGGACCATCTTTAGGGCAATAAAAACCTTGTTCAAGACTTCTCATATCCAAATTTGTAGCCCCCGAATGCCATTGATTTTCAAGTTGCAGATGAAGCCATGGAAGCTGGCACATATGATCAAATGATACAAGATGACTCCGTACCATTTTGTTTTGAATCATTTCAGTTTTTGAAGGGTAAATTGCATAGTAAATCTTCAAATGAGCAGCCTGTAGGAAATCATGTAATCTCATCGGAACCAATAGAAAATGGGTTGCAGCAGTCTTTTCAATTTTTTCATGATCCAATAGCTGATGTGTGGGATGATGTTTGCAGTCAAAGTTTTTCTCCATTGACTATATGTAAGCTTGAAATGTGTACTGATACAAACTTGATCCGGCAGCCAGTTTCTTTGTCAATTTTAGCAGGAGTCTCATCACAAAGCTCAAATCAAAGTTTGCATTCATGGTATGAGGAGAAGAAAATTAATCCATTGGATGATCTAAGTCCCAGTGTGCATGAATTCCAAGATCCTTATGTAGTTTTTTTGGAGGCAGATAGAGAATCCATAGTATTCAACGGATCTATTCATAGTTTTTCATGGGATTTGCCTTTCAGTAGTTCTCTCTTGTTGTTCATAAACAAGCACTTGCGGATAATTCAAACAGCAGCTGGAACACTTACCTGGTTGCATTGGTTGTTTCATTTCACTTGATTAGGTGATGAATGGAACAACTAGAGTAGGTTGTATTGAAGAAGCTTCATATTGAGCATATTTCCAGTTTGTCAGTTGTGTTTAAGTATGAGTCAGTTTTTAGTTGAGTGAGAGTCAATTTTTGTTGTCAAGTCAATAGTTTTCAGTCATGCATTTCAGTTTGAGTTTTTTACTCCATTGCCCAATGGATGAAGGCACTGTCTGCTTTCCAAAGATCTGTAGTTCTTGGCACCTCCAAGGAGCTACCATTCCCATTGGAGCCAATGTTAGTGTCAGCCTTTGTAGCCTTCCTCCAGTGATCAAACTTTCTCTTACAAAGTGATTTTAAGGTGTCAAGGTCAAATTTTGTCATTTCAGTGAGTCTTCAAGCAAAATTTGGTCACTAAGTATTAGGTCTAGGGTTTTCTTTCATTCCTTTCAGAGTTGTCCAAATGTTGGTCCATGTCAACATTCAGCTGAGTGTACCATCATTCAGAGGGTTTTCATCATCATTTCAAGTTCCAAAGGGTCATTTTACACCTTGTTCATGCTTCATTTGTGCCTAGGTAAGGTTCATTTCCCTCTCCTAGGGTTTTGAAGGTAATTTCTCTTGGATGGTCAAATCATCAGCAAAACTTGTATCCTGATGTTCATACACCTTCCCATATCCTTAATATACCTTATTAAACACTTCCCATCACTGATATCCCCCAAATTCCTCATTTTTTCACAAACCCTAGTTTCTTGCTACAACTTGGCAATTTTCTAGGCTAGGCCTGTGTTTTGCCCTTTTGGACCCCTTCCCCTCACTCAATCTCTGAAATTACACTTTCCCCTACTTCCTAATATCCCTCCATACTTCCCAAAATTTTCTCAAGAATTTAGAAGCCCCTTATCCCCTTCATTTCGCTTCATTTCGACAAATCCCTTGTTCCACACATCGGGATAGCTTTTACTAAAATGATGTTTCCAAGAAATAAAAGATTAATTTTGGAAAACTGAGAGAGGTTTTGGTCCAAAATATTCCAAGGAATAAAAACCTCCTTCACTTTTTACACAGGTTTCATGGTTTTAGCGAAATGTCAAAAATACAGTTGTCTCAGGAGAATTGATGCACCTCTGAAGTGACCTTGGGAAAATCAATATTTCTCCTAGCTTGGTTGGCCAAATGACTTTCTTGATGATTCAAATGATAACTATACACCAATATATTTCCAATGAGATATCATGAGCTCAATTTGGAGTTGAGGAAGACTTTCCAAAGTTGACTGCAACAGCACTCTGCCTTGAGGCAGCCTTATTCTACTCATTTTGACCAGTCTTGGGAGATTTGATTTTTGACAAGGCAAATGAACTCAAAATTGAAAAATTCCAGTTGGGTTGGAAATTATACTCAATAATATTTCCAAAGAGCTATGCCACGCCCAATTTGGACACTGGGAAGGCCTCCAAAAGCCTCCTACAAAAATGCGTTATGCATTGGGTTTGTGGCGCGGCGCATAGAGCTGTAAGTCCAACTTCACCATAAACTTCTCCAAATTTTCCAAATGTGCTCAAATATGTGGTGTGAAATTAAGCTAAGAGTTTTTCCATTTCAATTGAAGAGTTTTTCTCAGAATTAATGGTGGTTTAGTGTGCGAAAGCTCATCATTCAGTCCAAAAGTACAAAGGAAACAAAACAGAGTTTGTAAAGTGAAATGTCAAAGTTTACAACATTATAAGGTGGATTTTTCAAATGAGAAATTCAAATCCTTGGCATATAAGATATTTTCAAATTTAAACTTCATTTTTATGCCAAAGATAGCAATGATCCAAAAGAAGAGGTGTGAGGAGTGAAAGAAGAAGCTTGGAGGTAAAACTGGGCAAAGTTGGGTGCACGGCGCATTGGGTAGCCGACGCGACGCACTGGGTGGGCGTGGTGCATTGAGCCGACCACCGCAGTGTAAAATTTCAACTGGCGCGGTGCATAAAAGGTGCGCGGCACATTGGGTTGACTGCGCGGCGCGCAAGGCAGACAGCTAGATTTTTGTCATTGCCTCCAAAAAATTCCAAATCACTCGGTCTAATTTGTCCAAGTAAGTTCATGTGAGACTGTGGTTGTCATTTAAAAGTATTTCAAATTGCATTTTGGAGAATTTGAATACACAAAGGCCAAACCCTATCATATTTTTGAAGTTCTCTCTTAGGGTTTGAAATTGGTGTTTTAAAAATAATTTTGTAGTGCCAAACTTGTTCATTCCTCACTGTTTATTCCTCCCTCTCACTGTTATACTATCATTATAGTCCCTCCCCTATTCCCTCATATCCCAAGTCACTCATTCCTAAGTCCCACTATCCCTATCCCTAAATCCTTTCATTTCCTATCACTCTCATATTCCCATCTCACTTATATAAATTCCCAAACCCCAAGTTTCCCAAACAGTCAAGTGGTTTTCCATTGTCCCTACATTTGTCAGAATTCCAAAAGGCAAATTATCACTTGGTTAAACCCCATTGTTCCCACTGTCCTATTTCTCCACAGTTCCTCCCCTTTGACACATATTTGGAAATCGAAATAAAACACCCAAACTCTCATTTTCATCTCATACAAGCCAAAATACACCTTGCATGGACATCATGCAGACAGACATGGATACATCATATGACAGAGACAGTGATTCCACCACTGAGCTTCATGCACCAAGAAGGCATTAAAGCGTCGCAAAAGGAATGATAGACTCCAAATTTTGGCCAAAGCTTCTTTGGCCCAGCATAGCACTTGATGAGGGACCTTCAGCCCAAATTTCAAGGAATTTGGGAAAAATTTTGTCAATTTTGAAATTTTTGGTCTTAAACCAGGTTTTTCCGCCCGACGCGTCACGCCACTTGGCGCGCACTTACAATTGGGAGCTCCTTTGGAGGAAAGCTTTGCATTTCTGGATTTTTCATCAAAAATTATGCATGCCCATAAATTACCTAAGGATTTTAACAAGTTTTGGGTTGCCTGAAGGGTCAAAAACACCTTAAAAATGGCCTTTTCTGCCACTTTTTGCACACACAGGAAGCAATGTTGGGAGATTTGATTTTTGGAGGGGAAACTGGCAACCAAATTCAGAAATTCCACTTAGGTTGGAAAGTAGACAGGTATTTCTTTCCAATGAGCTATCCTGCGCTCAATTTGGACTTTGGGAAGGCCCTCAAAATCAGCCTCAAAGTGGTGCGACGCATTGAGTTTTCAGGCACGGCGCATAGGGAAATTTGGCCTATTTTTCACTCAGCAGCTCAGAATTTCGCCCAGTTTTGGCCAGTTTGACTTTTTCATGTAACTCTTGATGTACCTTGATGTAATTTCATGACCATGATGTAATTTTGGCACATTTTTACTTATATTAGTAGATTCATTCACTAAAAATTGAAATGTAAGTGAATGAATCAGTTTCCTATCATATAGACGCAAGTTGTTTCATTGCCTATTATTCAGTTCTTAGTTTAGAAATGGTTGAAACAGATCCTAGAATGATGAGCTAGACCCCTAGAGGCATGGGGAGGAATTAGGCTTTTCTATATCATGTATTTTCTCAATCATTTTCAGGGTTGGACACTTGGGATTGCTTAGCACTTCATTGTACATTTCATTTCACAATTTTGGCAAAGGAATAGACAAGGGTTTGCAGCACTCTTTGGGATCCATGTGGCTCTGTGTTTTGATGGTTTGTTTCTCTATGTGATTGTAAGTTCATTGATGTTTATGTGTATCATTTCCCTTCTCCTTTCTTCTTAAATTAAACAAATGAGTGATAAAGGTGGAATTCATTAGATCGCTTTGCTCTGCCTTTAGTTTTGTTTAATTTTCCATGTTTTCATCTATTTTAAGAGGATTCTTGAAATCTTCTTGCCCTCTTTAGATCCTCACTGGTTTAAGCTATCCATTCATTCAATCCAAAGCATCAAAACAATTGCTTTCCTTGCTCCAATCAGAACTCTGCAAAAACTAGGCCTCATCCCCGAACCCAAATTTTCCTTTCCCTTTGATTCCAACAAAAACCCCCAAAATAAAAATCAAACCCTCCTACTTATATACCTAGCCTAAAATCAGCATTCATTTCAAGTCATCTCAAGCCCTATTGATTATTTTTGCTGAGATTGACCCGGAGAGAGCCCTCTCCTGTTCTGGTAGAGCTAGCTACCAGACTAAGCGTGGTTTGATGTTACCCTGAACTCTACCTTCTTTCAGCCTGAGGTAGATTTAGTAAATAACAACACAGACTCCCTGCACCTACTACAAGAACCCCATAGGCTATCCTAGTCATCAAGTTGACTTGTCCCTAGGTACCACTGAATTTTAATGAGGAAAACCCCTGGACGCTTCCTTGATATGGGCAAGGATCTGTCTAAGAGGCTCTGGACGCTCCCATGACATAGCCATGCATGCGTCAAAGTACTCTTTTACCCAAACTTGTGCCTACATCTGCAGGATTTGAGGAACTTTTTAAGCCCATAATCCCGAACACTACCCAGAACTTCTTGTAGCTTCCTGAAATCATCAAACACATGACGACAATACCAATAAACCAAAAACTAAGTCTAGGAATAGGCCTGGCCATCCCCAACTGGGACTGAAATTATGTCAAACACTTGGCATTAATGAAATCTACAAGTATAGGATACAAGAGAGAGCACAAACGACTAAAAAATCTTGAGATACATTACAAGAAGTATCATTACCCTCTTCCTTGAATTGATATTACATCAATTAGGTCTTACATCCATTATATTAACATTTACAAGTAAATACATGAAATAACCATGACATCAACCGGTCATTTAACCATGCTTATAACTAGCATAAAACCATGGAAATAACAGTGAGATAACAACCATTAAATCCACACATTAATAAGTAAAAAGCAAGAGAACTTAGCGTTTATTAAACATAGGAAATAACCGACGAGGTTCGAGACTTCCATGTACCACCTGACCATGGACATGGCTAAGCCAAATATCTCTTCAACCTGTCACCCCCATGCCATATTCCAAGCATGAATGTGGGATATCATGGATAAACCAATAAAAAAAACCAAGGGAATCCAAAGTTTAAAACATCTCCACCCTCACCATACCATGATCACACCAAAACCGATGCCTTGATCACAAAACTGAATAGATCTTGGAATGCCTCCAGAAATCCATCACTATCCTTGAGGAATTTTCCATCTCCTTATCTCTCAGGATTTACTGCAATCCAATCCCAGATCACTAGGCCCTAAACCAAGACACCACCCTCAGGCTTTACCATGTATCCTACCAAAATTGGTCAAGGGACTCCTAGGCCTTTGGGAATTTTCCTTGAGACCACCTCTACCCCGGATTATAAAATCCATCTGGAAATTCCAAAGCTCAAAACTGAGATAAAAATCCCAACACACCATGGCACCCAGAAAAAGGCAAGGCAAGGCTTAAAACCACTGTTAAAACCTGGAAAAACCATGTCGCCAACAACAAGAGAACCAAATACCAACATGCATAAGCCATGCATGTCCAAACCAACTAGGAAATCACACATGCAATATGTTACCTGCTAGTATTCCTACTGAAGATGCTAGATCCTACTATTCCTTGCTTGATCTTTGATTTCTTTTCCTTTCCTTGTCCTTCCTTTGTTTTCTTTCCTCCTCCTTGGCTCGATGTTGAATTTCTCCAAGAAAACTTTAAGTATCCCAGAGTGAGAGAGAGAGAGAATAATGAAAGAGCTCCAAAACTAAACTGACAAGAGGTACTAACTAATCCTCATAAGCCTTTTTATCAATTAGGCCTTTATTTTCCTCATTTTCCATTATTTTCCTTCATTTTCCTCCTCACATGAAACATGTGGCCTTTTACCTTCCTTTTCTCCTATTTTCCTTTATTTTCATAAATAAATGTACCAAAAATACTTTTTTCCTCTTTAATGCCTTAGCCATTTCCTTTGTCAATTTCCCTTAACCATAAACACATATCCAGTGATGCCCACTAGGATATATTTTCCCAACATTTAGCTTGGAATAAGTGTCCCTTAACTGTGGTATTATTTTTCCTTTATTAAATTTTACATGAACTTTTAACCCGGGTTTGTTACATCCTATTTTTAGTTAAGGAAGTGGGGCCTACAAACTAACCACAAACTCACATCCTAAAAGGACTATAGATCACTCATAGGTTGAAAAACCACCCTAGGTGACCAATCCTTGAGCTGGAACCTTGTTTCAATGACCTATACCTATGATCGCACCCTTAACTCTGCATGCATGCAGTTGTGAGCCTCCAACCACACTCACAAGCCTTGCTCCATGTGGTTATGACCCAAATTATCTATATCAGAGCATGTGGTTCTCGAATCTGTGCCACTTTTTTAGGCTAGTCTCCAAACCACAACCCAAAACCTCCTATAACTTTCCAGAGTCACATTTAACATGATGACAATTCTAATCATTCAAACTGGAATCATAAATTTGACCTAAACTAACTAGAACATAGTAGGCATTTCTTCCAACACATGTTAAATATGTAAGCTACAGGTCATGAATGAATATCTGAGTGTAAATCTATGTACTTTAGCTAAGAATCACTAAGAAGGTCTAATTACCCCTTAGGTAGATGCAACAACACTAGTTAGCTCATGCATTCATCAGCCATTCATTAATTTATCAAAGCATAATAAGAGCCATAGTTAGAGCACATCATAAATCATATTTATAATGAACATATAACTAGAATATTAACCATAATAGAACAACCATCAAATCAAAATAATGGAAAGTAAAAATTCTAGTAAGTCACAATAGGAAAATAACTCTTATTAACATATAAAAAATCCAACCAAGTCAGGGACTTCAACTTCCACGTACCACCCGACCATACATTGAGTTGAACCAAATATTTCTTTCAGAAAATCACCCATGTTTCATATTTTAGGCATGAATATGGGATCTCATGGGATAAACCAAGACATAAACAACCAAGGGAATCTAGAGGTTAAACCACCTTCACCCTCAAACTACCACAATATTTCCAAAATCGATCAAGAGATCACAAAACCAAAAGAAGTTTTGATGCCTCAAAATTCCTTCACCATCCCTTGAGGGATTTTCTTGTCTCCACCCACCTGTTGAGGGCTTCCTAGATCACCCCCAAGTCTTGGTAATTTTCCTAATACCACCACACCAAGATCCAAAACCTTCCAAATTTTAACCAAAAATGAATCCCATCACACCATGGTTATCCAGAAAATGGCAAGGCAAGGTTGAAACCACTGTCAAACCCGGAAAAAACATGTTTCAATGACAACAAAGGAACCAAATAAACAAATGCATGAACCATGGATTCACACCTCAACTATGAAATCAAAAATGCAACATGTTACCTGCAAAATACTCCTATTGAAGTTGTTGATCCAACCTTCTCTTTGATTTCCTTGCTCTTCTTTTCCGTCCTTTGCTTGATTTCTCCTCTTGGTACTTTCTCTCTCTTTCTCACTTGACACAAGCTAAAGCTGACAAAAAATTTTGAACTGGTCCTTAGAAGCCTTTTTATCATTAGGGCATCTATTTTCTTCATTTTCCTTAATTTTCCTACTAATTTATGCCTCATGCAAATATGTATCTCTTCACCTTCCTAATTTTCTCCCATTTTCCTTTATTTATCATAAATAAATGCCAATTAACACATATTTTCATTTTACAATGTATTTGCTAATTTCATTAGGTATTAATAAACTAAAAGTGATTCCCACTATAGTTTTTTTTCCAACATTAAACTTGGAATACGTGTCCCATGACCTTCTTCTTATTTTTCATTTATTATCCTTTATTACATGAACTTTTAACCTGGGGATGTTAGAGATTGTAACTTATAAGAAAGTTGCCCAAGGATTAGATTATTTTCTTCTTCATCATGTATAACCTCATCTTATGTCAACTCAAAATCTAGCTCATTAGATTGTGAATTCTAAAAGCATGGCATATTTTCATCATCAATCAATTCATTACATGTATCTGACACAATGGATAGAAAGAAATATCTCTGAGAAATTCTTCTATGATCATATCGGATTCTAGATATAAACCTTGAAAATCCAAATCTCCTTGAGAAACCAAGAGATCGGTTGATGTACCTGGGAATTCATCACCATATATATCATTGGAGTCATTGTCTTTAGGGTGATGGTTTCCCGAGGCTTCACTTTAGTTAAGGGATTCGATCTCACTTAACTGATTACCAAGATCATGAGATTATTCATTAGTTGTGGATGTAGAAACATCGTCTTAACATAGTGTAATTTGAAAGATGGAAGAGAGATTAAAATTGTCTTCATATTTTTGCTCCTCTACTTGTGAAATATGACCATCGTGTGCCTGATCACCATTTGAACCAGTAATTTGAGAATCAAGTGTATTTAGTGTAATGAATAGAGGAGTGAATCGATTAAATGAATCAAGGTACAAAGGATCATGAAGTGTAAATGATAGAGGATGAAATGCATCCCTCAAAGAAGAAATACTTTCGATCATATCAGACTCAACATTTGGATTGTGAACATCAATGTCATCTTGAGGAATCAAGGGATTAGTCTTCATCTCAAACTCCATGAATTTATTAGACTATACAAATTTTTCCTCAATGAAACCTTGGTCATGGAAAAGAGATAAAGGTGAAATAAGTGGATCAAAACTTTTATTTACATATTTCCAAAATCCAACATCAACACAAGACACCACTTTATTTGGTAATGAAAAAGGAGGAGGAGCGGGGAAAAAAGGGGTAGTAGATCCCTCCTTTGATATTTGAGGTGTCACGTGACTGAGAAAAGTTGAAAAAACATAATTGGGATGAGACCTATTTACTTTTTTATTTGAAAACTACTATAATTATAACATGACCCATTATCAACATGGAATTTAGGTTCCAATTGTTTTAAAGATATTCAAACCAAACGCTAAAAATTTTCACCCATGAAATCCAAATACACATCTTCTTCAGAAAATTGATAGCCAAGGTGAAGAATTATATCAACAAAATACTCTAATGATTCATCGGGTTTCATACTAAGTTTATTTATACTTTTATATACATTTTGATAATTATACTTATCAAATGCTTATTGAAGTTCCTTAACAAGTTATTCAAATGGATGGATAGAAGCACTGGGCAAGGTGTGACACCATTTCTTAACACAACCTTCAAGTCTGAGGGTGAATAATTTTCAAGAAACGTATTCATAATTCACTTCATAAGAATCACACCACTGAAGAAAATAAATTTTATGCTCAAGTGTGAATGTTCCACCCTCACCATTAAACTTCAAATGTGACAATTTATGAATTATTCTTGCGGGGATTTTGAGATCTACTCTTTTATAAAAACATAATGGTATTGTGATTTATGGGGAGTCCATTTCAAGATGAAAGATTGAAACCAAGATTCATATGCTTAGCTTGTCATTTGGACCTCCTTCTAGTGCCAAATATGTTGACGGTGCTAGATACCACCAAAAGTAGGGGGTCTCCCCAATATGAATTCCCAATTAGACCTCACGCCATACTGGATAGGAGCCCCATTTATGAATTCAGCTCAACTTCCAGTACAATGATATTTATAAATATTTTCCTTGGCTGAAATTATCAACATAAGAGATCATACACATAACTTTTGAGATAAGAAAGTAAGTTAGCTTTGTGAAATACCATTTGAAATGTATATAAAGTACTTTCCTGGAGGGAGAGGAAAGAGTGAGCCTTTAGAAGAAAATTAGTAGTATTATCCTTACAAAGACTCACACATATGTAGAAAGAATCATTAATTAACCTACAAATTAATTTGCAAAGTAAAAATGATCATGAAAGCAAGTGAGAACGCACAATTCAACAAGATGTGTATTAAAGATAACAAAATAGTTCATTGTCCTCAATAGATATGGAAACAAACATATATCCTAGACATTAAAAGAATAGTCTTATAATATCCACGATACATGCATGAAAGTGCATCGTATTTGAGATATTAAAGATATTAGGTGAAAGTTCCAAGATACAAAATTACAATGATGCATCACTAGCCCCAATAGTGGAACATGAAGCTACCACTTTATCCTCCAAAGAGTGATATTTTCTCTTATGCTAAGCTCTAGAAGCCAAGGTGAAAAGCCATTTTCTTGAGTTACGAGGGTTTATTTATTAAAAATTAGGTCACCTTTCACCTCTAATATGACCCTTGGATTTTTGAGTGAATCTTCACATTCCATGTGTGACCCTTGGGCTTCCACACATGTTACATTTTCTAATTTTGGAAATTACAAAATTACATTCCACTAACATTGTGGTGAAAATACATGGGACAAAATAGTAGTCTTGTGTTCACATCTTGAGACATTAAAATTTGGCGACTGTGAAATGAGACTTCATTATCATGTGTTGATTCCAAGTTCTTTTCTTTGCTTCTATGTCTTTAAATCTTCATGATATATCTAGAATGTACTTCATCTTCACCCTCCTAATAGTCTGGATAAGTATTGAAACCTTCTAAGTCAACATGACTTGCCATCTCTTTGTCGTTGTCTGAGTTTATTTTACTCCTGCATGATAGAATATTTATGTCTAATCTCCACATGTGTCCTTTTGAAACCCCTTCTTTATGACCTCCTTGAAAATCATTTTTCATGTTAAGATTATAGTACCTTCAAATGAATTTCACTCATTGCAAGACAATATCAGTCCCAAAATCATATATTCTATATTTGTTTTCTCACTATCCCTTGAGGAATTTTCCTGTCTCCACCTACCCATTGAGGGCTTCCTGGAGAAAACCATCTCCACCCCCATCCCTTGGGAATTTTCCTGTTACCACCCTGCCTGGATCCAAAACCTTCCAAATGTTAACCAATAATGAATCCCATCACACCATGGTTATCCAGGAAATGAAAAGGAAAGGTTGAAACCACTGTCAAACCTGGCAAAACCCATGCCAATGAAAACAAAGGAACCAAATAAACAAATTCATGAACCATGAATTCACACCTCATCTAGGAAATCACATGTGCAACATGTTACCTACAAAATATACCTATTGAAGTTGTTGATCCAACCTTCTCCTTGTTTTCTTTGCTCTTATTTTCCTTCCTTTGCTTGCTTTCTCCTCTTGGTGCTTTCTCTCTCTTTCTTACTTGACACAAGCTAAAGATGACAAAAATTTGTGAATTTATCCTCAGAAGCCTTTTTATCATTAAGGCCTCTATTTTCTTCATTTTCCTTAATTTTATTACTAATTTCCCTCTCATGCAAATATGTGTCTCTTCACCTTCCTTTTCTCCTATTTTCCTTTATTTCTCATAAATAAATCTTAATTAATGCATATTTTCATTTTCCAATGCCTTTGCTAATTTCCTTAGGCATTAATAAACTAAAAGTGATTCCCACTATAGTATTTTTTCTAACATTCAGCTTGGAATACGTGTCCCATGACCTTATTAATATTTATCGCTTATTATCCTTTATTACATGAACTTTTAACCCGAGGATGTTACAGATTGTAAGCTATAAGAAAGATGCTCAATGATTAGATTGGTTTCTTCTTCATCATGTATTAACTCATCTTATGTCAACTCAAAATCTAGATCATTATATTATGAATTCGAAAATCATGGCATATTTTCATCATCAATCGATTCATTACATGTATCACGACACAATGGGTAGGAGGAAATATATGTGAAAAATTCTTCTATGATCATATCAGATTCTAGATCTAAACCTTGCAAATCCAAATCTTCTTGAGAAATGAAGAGATATGTTGATTTACCTGAGAATTCATCACCATATATATCAGTGGAGTCATTGTCCTTAGGTTGATGGTTTCCCAAGGCTTCACTTTAGTTAAGGGATTTGAACTCACTTAACTGATTACTGAGATCATGAGCCTTATTCATTAACCATGGATTTAGAAACATCATCTTTACATAGTGTAATATGAAATATGGAAGAGAGATTAAAAGTGTCTTCATATTTTTTCTCCTCTACCTATGAAATCTTACCACCTTGTGCATGGTCACCATTTGAACCAGTAAATTGAGAATCAAGAGTATATGGTGCAATGAATAGTGGAGTGAATTGATTAAGTGAATCAAGGTACAAAGGGTCATGAAGTGTAAATGATAGAGGATGAAAGGTATCCCTCGAAGAAGCAATACTTTTGATCATATCAGACTTAACATTTGGATTGTGCACATCAATGTCATCTTGAGGTATCAAGGGACCAGTCTTCACCTCATACTCCATGAATTTATTAGAACATACAAAGTTTTCCTAGATGAAACCTTGGTCATGGAAAAGAGATTAAGGTGAAATAAGTCGATCAAAAAAATTATTTCTAGATTTCCCAAATCCAAGATTGATACAAGACACCACTTTATTTGGTAATGAAAAAGGAGGGGGAGAAGGGAAAAAAGGGGTTGTGGATTCCTCCTCTGATATTTGAGGTGTCACATGACTGAGAAAAGTTGTAAAAACATAATTTGGGATGAGACCTATTTGATTTGTGATTTTAAAACTATTATAATTATAACATGACCCATTATCAACATGGAATTCAATTTCCAATTGTTTCAAAGAGATTCAAACCAAATGCTAAAACTTTTCACCCATGAAATCCAAATCCACATCTTCTTCAAAAAATTTATAGCCAAAGTGAAGAAATCTATCAAAAAAATCCTACAATGATTCATCGGGTTTCATACTAAGTTGATTGATCCTTTTATATACATTTTGATAATTATACTTATCAAAGGCTTAATGAAGTTCCTTACCAATTTATTCGAATGATTGGATAGAAGTGGTGGGAAAGGTGTGACACCATTTCTTAACACAACATTCAAGTGTGAGGGTGAATAATTTGCAAGCAATGTCTTCATAATTCACTTCATAATAATCACATCACTTAAGAAACTAAAGTGTATGCTCAAGTATGGATGTTCCACCCTCACCATTAAACTTCAAATGTGACAAGTTATGAATTATTCTTGCAGGGTTTTGAGATATACTCATTTACAAAAACACCTTAATATTTTGATTTAGGGGGAGGCCATTTCAAGATGAAATATTGAAACCAAACTTCATATGCTTAGCTTGTCATTTGGACCTCCTTATAGTGCCAAATATGTTTACAGTTCTAGATACATCCAATGGTAGGGGGTATCCCAATATGAATTCCCAATTAGACCTCACGCCGTTATGGATAGGAGCCCAATTTTGGAATTCAGCTCGGTTGTCAATACAATGATATTTATAAATATTTTCCTTGGCTGCAGTTATCAACATAAGAGATCATACACATAACTTTCAAGATAAGTAAGTATGTTAACTTTGTGAAATACCATTTGCAATGTATATAAATTACTTTCTTGGAGGGAGAGCAAAGAGTGAGCCTTTAGAAGAAAAGTAATATATTATCCTTACAAAGACTCACACATATATAGAAAAAATCATTAATTAACCTAAAAATTAATTCACAAAGTAACAATGATCATGAAAGCATGTAAGAATGCACAATTCAACAAGATGTGTACTAAAGGTAAAAAAAACGTTCATTTTCCTCAAAACATATGAACACAAACATATATCCTAGACATTAAAAGCATAGTCTTACAATGTCAATGATACATGCATGAAAGTGCATCGAATATTAGAGATTCAGTATATTAGGTGAAATTTCCAAGATACATAGTTACAATGATGCATCACTAGCCCCAATAGTAGAACATGAAGCTACCACTTCATCCTCCAAAGAATTATATTTTCTCTTATGCTAAGCTAGAGAATCCAAGGTGAAAATTCATTTGCTTGAGTTATGAGCATTTATTTATAAAAAATGAGGTGACCTTTCACCTCCCATATGACTCTTGACCTCCCTCGTGATTCTAGAGCTCTCATATGAGTTTTGAGCTCCAACATGACCCTTGGAATTCCTAGTGATTCTTCACATTCCATGTGTGACCCTTGGGCTTCCACACATGCTACCTTTTCTAATTTTGGAAATTACAAAATTACATTCCGCTAAAATTGTTGCGATAATACATGGGATGAAATAGCAGTATTTTGTTCACATATTAAGACATTAAAATTTGGTGACTGTGACATGAGACTTCATTATCATGTGTTGATTCCAAGTTCTTTTCTTGCTTCTATGTATTTAAATCTTCATGATATATCTGGAATGTACTTCATCTTCACCCTCCTAACAGTCTGGATAAGTATTGAAACCTTCTAAGTCAACATGACTTGCCATCTCTTTATCGTTTTCCAAGTTTACTTTACTCTTGGATGATAGCATATTTGTGTCTTATCTCCACATGTGTCATTTTGAAACCCCTTCTATATGACCTTCTTGAACATCATTTTTCATGTTAATATTATAGTGCCTGCAAATGAAGTTCATTCATGGCAAGACAATATCAATCCCAAAATCACCTATTCTATATTTATTTTCTCATATAATATGCCATTTGTGATGGGACAGTGCACTAAGACTGAGGGAGAGGCCTTCTTGTGCACAAAGCATATTTTCAGAGGCAAGAGGTGGAGGTCTGGGAACTGAGAGTGCACATTGTGCAAGGGAAAGTGAGAGAGAAACAAGATTGGGCAAAGTGTGCAAGGTCAATAAGCAAAGGTGACAGACTTGCTCATTGGGAATGCAAGTGCGCTTATGAAGGCCAATTTTCCCATGACTTGTACAAGTCATAGTTGTAATAGGAAATAAATGATGACTATGGATTAGAGATGTGCAATGCACTCATAAAGAGAGTTGGTTTCAATTTGAGCATAGTTTCAGGAGACAGGAGTTAGGGATTGTGCCTTAGGCATGCGCAATGGGCTTATGAGGGAAAAAAGGTTGTGTGATGGGTGCAGAGCATGGATGTAATTTGCAAGAGAGTGATGTTTAGGTCTTGGGAGTGTGCAATTTCCTCATGAATTGAGATCAAAGTTAAGCATGTTTGAGGTTTTCACAATATGGGAAGACAAGAAAGAATCCCAAAACTGACTAAGTGTGAGATTAGTGGAACAAAGAAGAGAGCAAGAAAATGCATTATGGGTCTTAAACATGAGCACACACACATGTTCAATCACTCTTATGAAAAGAATATTTGCAACACTTAAAGCAAATAGTTATAGACTAAAATGAAAACAAAGCGACACAAATTTCCAAGTGCAACAGTTAGGGTGAATGTCTTTACGACACAAGTGTCGACTGCAATCAAAAAGTGCACTAGGTATAAGAATGTGAAGAGACACTAAAAAAAAAAACATGCAAGAGTGGACAATCTGAATTCTGATAACAATAACTATAACCACGGAAGTTTAAAAACCAGAAACATGATACCATGGACAATCCGATTTCTGATAACAATAACTATAGCCACGGAAGTTTAAAAACCAGAAACATGCAAGAGTGAAAGCAAGAAAATGTGATAGTTGAGAAACTTACCCGAAATATGGCACACTTGCAACCAAGAATGAGAGAGTGCTCCTTTTTCTCCAGAAATGCATAGAGCTCCAAGCTGAGAGATGAATGAGCTCTAGGCTAGACTCTTTATATAGGGAGCTAAAACATGAAATTAGGGTTAGGGTTTGTAGGTACACTAAACACATGTTAGTAAAATAATATATAAGGTTTTTTCGACTGCTTGATAGCACTGACTTGAGGAAGTGCACTCTCACTGTCAACAAAGAATTGTGTATTGTATGTCAAAAATGAGTGCGCAGCCACTTTCAAATAGGAGTGTGCAATCACCATCTCTGGGAACTACATAATGGATGTCTATGGGAACTATGTTGTGTCTATCAGCAATAGGTTTGCTTTCTTTTGTTCTAAGTGTGATCTCAGACTGTAAACATGAAGTTTTATATGCCTGGTGACAAGGAGTTCACTCCACCGTCAACAAGAAGTGTGCAAGGCATAATTGGAAGAGGTGCACTTATGAAGGCATTAAGAGCTAGGCATGTGAAATAAAATATTTGCGACACTTAGGATTTATATAAGAAGACTTAAACACTTAGAGATACTCGACCACATGACTTTGGTGACTCAAAACAATATTTCATGACATTACGGATAGGGGAAATTGTAAGGATGGAAAATTATCTTGAAGTTTAAAAACATTGGAAAATCTCACTGGTCTGTAATACACAAAATATAAAACGTTTATTGATTTATTTGTAAAATTATTCAAACTTATAATGATTTTATATATACTCTCTATATAATTTTGGTGAATTTTAAGGTAAAATCATTTTAAATTGTAAAACTTGGGCGAATCATTTTTATAAAAAATGGAAATTGGCGAATATTTTTTTTGGAAAAATCATGGAAAATTAACCAACCTGCTAATATCAACCCTAAAATTTTCCATGATTATGGAAGGCTCCAAAATTTATATGAAAGTAAAATTTTGTAGGGGGGTGGAGCAGCTACAACACTTGGCGATTCACTAGAAGAACCCCATCTTATTTGTTTAGGTATTACTTTATGCGCAAGTTCTAACCTTTAGGAAGCATTCTCTCATCCTATAGATCACCCTAACTTCCTTACTTAGCCCTATTATGGATGTAGTCTCTCTTATTCCCTCGTCAACTTAACACACTTAACAAAACTAGTCAAGCTTCAATTTTTTTGATAAGGGAGTAGGAGTATGTAAATTTGTGAGTTTAAAATATTTAGAGTTTTAATGTAGTCTCTAGTGTTGCTACACTTCTATCAGGCCTATTCAGTACCCCAGCGAAGTCACTTCAAGGAATCACAAGCATTTCTTGACTTCTAGTAGGCAAATTTAGTACGAAGGCAAAGTTGTTTGCTTCACCTCTTTGTGTAGGAAGCCTTTCTCTTCTTTCACCCTTTATTTATTTTATTACTTTATGCTCATTAACATTTTATCAGTGTTTATTTCGCCAAGGGTGTAAGATGCATCCCAAATTATTTTATGAGCAAGATAGGTTATTCATTGTTTTACAAAGACTCTTATATATATACCTCTAATATTAGTTTTCTCGCTTAAGTTTTCTCCTTTCCCTTCTCTACTTGATTGAGTTGATACATTAGAAACCAATCAATACAAATTTTGATTCAAGGGACGGAGATGGATACATACATCAGAGATTTGTTAACACTTTCCATTTGGAATGAGTTGTATTTTTTGTCCGGGCATCATAGACTCCTAAGATATTTAGGCCCAAACAAAGATGGAGATTAAAAGTTATCCAAGTGTTTTCAATCATCAAAATTCCATTTCAAATTTATTCCACATTATCTTATATTTAGACGTGGTAGCTTCCATACACGGTCTTATTAAAACAAAATATGAGGAAATACACAAAAGAAAAATAACATGACATAAAAGATAGAAAATAAGAAAGAAAAGTAGTATGTAAATACTGGTATAGGGCATGCGAAGAAAGAAACTCAAATGAGAAGCGGGGTGCAAGAAAATTGTTGTAATGCAATGCAAGAGTAACTAGGATGAAAATTACCAAAAGAACAGAACTAAACCTAAATCCTAATCTATTTGAACTAGAATTTCAGGATCATGTGAAATAAAATTTCAAATGTAGCCACAATAGTTTCTCCCAACCTTCAAGCACAAAAAGATAAGCAGTTAACACCAAAACGAAATAATGTGTAGAAATAAAAAATGTTTACCCAAATAACCTACACAAGGGGTCGAAGGTCTTTCCTACAGGAAAACAATTGTGCCATAATGGCTTGCTTTATCTATTGATATTTTCATTCATTCGTGTTTCCATTATTATAAAACATGAGGTAAGATTGAAACTCATTATTACCTTCTCAAGGTTGTGAGGACCCAACATAACCATCAACAAAAGCTAAAGTGCCTCAACATCTTGACAAGAATCTAAGTAGTGAAATAATGAATCATAAGAATTTATGGCTTTAATGAGATCAAAAAATGTAAAACAATTACCATCAGATACACCAGTGGGAAAATGATAGTTGAAAGTGAGTTTTTAAGGCCAGTATTATGATCATATCGATAAATTAATGTGTAATATCCTCCATTATTCAAGATTATAGATGGGTGGATATGAGAGATTTATGAATTCTTTGACTAATAGAACCATTAACCTCACATGCTAAGTACAAAAAATCATTATCTTGTATCCAAATACAAAATAAACGAACAACACGAAAATTGAAAGGATTAAAAATGGATGTTGGTGTAGCAGATCTAGAGAAATAGTAAGGATACAGAGAATAATGAGAATAGGGTGACAACATATTAACATGTGTTGATTTAGATGTAACCCTCATATTAGCTTGAGAAAGTAATATGTCAGCATGAGGATTTTGATTCATGAAATAACTCAAGCATCTCTAACACCCAAGAAGACAGATTGTGATGAAGAAAAAATGATTAGCTTTGTGACATATACCAGAGAGATAAGAAGTTGATTATTCACGCAGTAATTTAATAGGAAGAAATATTTTGGATAATGATGATCTTGTCCCAATAATCAAAATGATAGGCTTCAAATTTATGTTCATCCGAGAAAGATATGAATTCCAACCCTAGATTTAATACAAGAGGTTTGCATGTATATGAATTAATTGAACTTAAATATTGTATCCAATCAGAAATGTTGTCTTTAAAATGTTGAACCAACTTCCAATTGTTGAACATCTTTCAATAATGAGCTTACATCTAGAGATATAATGTTGAGATAATAATTATGCAATAAAATATGTATCTAACCTAGTTTTAGGCTTTTATCATGATCGTGATAACCTAACATAACCATCAGTGAAAGATCAAGTGCCTCGAATCCTTTAAAGTATGAGAAATTTCAAATTTTGAATGATAAACATTTTAAGGTATGGTCATATCAGCATCTGCCTATAGAAAACTATCATCAATTATTTCAACAAGATCAGTGTTAATCAGACATTAGTTTTTGGATTCAAAAATTTCATCTAATATTTCAATATCACCAAATAAATCACCTAGGTCATAAGGTTCTTCAGGATTTATAACCAAATATGCATAGATCGGAGAGGTTTCGTGAACAACCTAAAGTGAAATATTAAGTCCATATGAAGCTAGATATTGCAAGCTATAAGAAATATGCTCAATGAATAGATTTTTTTCTTCTTCATCATGTATTACCTCATCACCTTGTGTCAACTCAAAATCCAGCTCATTAGATCATGAATTCGAATAGCATGGCATATTTTCATCACCATTTGATTCATTACATGTGTCACAACACACGGGATAGGAAGAAATATCTATGATAAATTCATATATGATTAGATAAAATTCTATATATAAACCTTGAAAATCCAAATCTCCTTGAGAAACCAAGAGATCAGTTTATGTACATGGGCGTTCATCACCATATATATCAATGAATTCATTGTTGTCAAGGTGATGGTTTCCCACTGCTTCATTTTAGTTAAGGGATTCAATATCACTTGATTGATTACCGAGATGATGATATTCTTGACTAGCCATGGATGTAGAAACGTCATGTTCACATTGTAGAATTTGAGAGAGGCAAGAGATATTAAAATTGTATTCATCCTTTTTCTCATTTACCTATGAAATGTGACCACCTTGTACATGATCACCATTTGAACCAGAAAATTGAGAATCAAGAGTATTTGGAGAAATTACTAGTGGATCATATTGATTAAGTGAATCAAGGTGCAAAGGGTCATGAGTAAATTATAGAGGATTAAAGGTATCCCTCGAAGAATAAATACTTTCGATAATATCAGATTCAAGATTTGGATTGTGCATTTCAATGCATCTTGAGGAAACAAGGCATCATTCTTCGCCTCAGACTCATGAAATTATTAGAACATACAAATTTTTCCTGGATGAAATGTTGAACATGGAAAGGAGCTGAAGGTTAAATAAGTGGATCAGAAATTTTATGTCTATATTTCCAAACTCTGACATCGGCACAAGATATCACTTTATTTGGTAATGAAAAAGGAGGATGAGAAGGGAAAAAAGGGGTATAAAATTCCTCCTCTAAGATTTGAGGTGTCTTGTGACTTAGAAAAGTTTGAAAAATAAAATTTTGGATGAGACCTATTTGATTTGTGATTTGAAAATTACAATCATTATAAGATGACCCATTATCAACAAGGAAAATTCAGATTCCAATTGTTTCAAAGAGATTCAAACCAAACGCTGAAACTTTTTACCCATGAAATCCCAATCCACATCTTCTTCGGAAAACTCATAGAAAAGGTGAAGAAATATATCAGCAAAATCCTCTAATGATTCATCGGGTTTCCTTCTAATATGATTGATCCTTTTCTATACATTTTGATAAGTATACTTATCAAATGGTTTATAAAGTTGCTTGACCAAATGGATAGAAGTGACTGGCAAGGTGTGACACCATTACTTAACATGACCTTCAAGTGTGAGGGTGAATAATCTACAAGCAACATCTTCGCAATTCACTTCATAAGAATCACACCACTTAAGAAACTAAAGTGTATGATCAATTATGGATGTTCCACCCTTTCCATTGAACTTCAAATGTGACAAGTTATGAATTATTCTCATGCGGATTTTTATATCTAATTTTTTAGAAAAACACCCTAGGATTATGATTTGGGGGGAGGCCATCTCAAGATGAAAGATTGAAGCCACGCTTCATGGGCTCATCTTGTCATTTGTCCCTCCTTCTAGTGCCAAATATATTGAACGTTCTTGATCTAGGTGGATATTGGTGGCCACCCTCCTATTCCACTTGGACCGCCAACACTGTTTCCTTTCAGTTTCTTTAATTCTCGTACAACTTTCCATTTTTGACAATTTTTCAAGTTCTAAACTTTGGAAGTCGTTTTAAGGCCCTAAACGACGCTCTTTTAAAAAATGTGTCAAGAACATAATACACTTGGTAAGGGCTTGTCGAGAGGATTTTTTTCCTTGAATAGATCTTTCTAGCAAGGTATCGTGCGTGCCAAATGAATATCATATGCCTAAATTACGACCCCAAGAAGTTGGTGTTCTAACTAATCCCAATGAGGCCCACAAAAAAATTTCGCTTCATCTCCTATGGTTACGTTTTTGGATGTTCATGGTTTCATTATTTCTCAATAATGAAAAGGCCTCCAAGCCTCATTGTAATATAGTTTAGAATGCATTTAGTTGTCACATCTCATATCAAAGATAAGCTACCATCGCCTAAGTTAGTTTGTTTCCATCCTGCATGTAAAAAAAAAATCAGTATCTATTATTAATTAATTGAAGTTTAATTTTCATTGTAGCTATGTGTTTCTATTGAAATCTCATTTCATTTCATTCCTACAGAAATCTGGATCAATCGTATCAGAGCGGTCTGCCCCTTCTTGGTTTTTCTGTGTATGTCCCCAATGAGGTTTAGTATAAGGAGTTGGTACTTGAACTCATTGATCCCTTTCAAGAACGTCCTCCTCGACCTCGATGGCCTCCTATGGTGAAAGAAACTAAAGATAAGGGAGTAGGAGATCCTATCAAATTGTTGCTCAAAAAAGCCCTCGAGTGGAAAAGGAGTGATATGATGGATAAGTTTTCCATATCCTTCAGAGGTTACCAAAGGGCGAAGCATCTTCATCAGCAGTCACTTCGAAGGTTCCACCCCCTTTAAGGTACAAATTAACTTTTACATTCCCATATTTGTAGTCCAGATAGATGCAAATGTCATAGATAGATGTAAATGTCGTAGATAGATGCTTAAATCTACTTGAAGGATATTTTTCGGTCCATAATTTTTCCAGTAGGAAAAATATTACTTTTTCACTCCTCAAATTCTCCCCCCACGTCAATGATTGGTGTTAAATATACTGTGAGTAGAGGGATGAGAAGGAACCCTCATTATTTTTTATCTCACCATTTGGAATTATTTCTGAGACATCGTCAAGTAACAATATTACCCTGTCGAAATCTATGAAGATAAGTACATAAATTGTACCATACGAGTTCACAAATATTTTTCATACCCTATGCACAAATTTGGGTAACAAGGACTCTGAGTGACATCTGGTACTCAAGTAACATGGCTATCTACACATATAAATCCAAGCATAAATGGAGTTCCTGATCATCTCCTTGCTCAACTCGATGTATTGATATGTTATAAATATCGAGAAAAAAATTAAACAAAAAGAAGCAAGACTTTGGATTTGTGAATCTGAAGTAGGTAAAAATAACCTCCAAATCATAGAACAAAGGATCGAGCCAAGAAGGAATAACCTAGGATAGCCATCGAAGCCATAATAAAAGGACAACATTAGGAAGATGAAGAAATACAAAGGAAAGTGGTGTGAGTTCCATAAGAGCCCCACTAACAACACAAATGAGTGTCGCACAATGTAGTCACTAGTGGCCAAGCTAAAAGCTTCCAAATCAAATGCATTTTCCAACTCAGAGCGGAAACTAAAAAGGGGAAATAGATAATTGATGCAGAAAACAATGCCACTATTGCTACTACCAAGGTCAAAAAGACCAAGCCCAAAGATCCATAGGAGGGTAAGTATCTCTTCCACTCACATATGTGGGTATAGGGTTCACTACTGCAATTTCTTTTCGATGGCGAAATTCAAAAGAACATCATATCAGCTGAGGTCATGAAGTGGTTGGGCCTAACGACAACACCACACCTACATTTTTACACCATCGAATGGCTCCACCAAGGGAGAGATCTTCTCATAATCCAACAATATTGCATGCCCTACAGCATCAAGCCCTTTACAGATGAGGTAAAATGTGATATAAGCTCCCCTTGGATTTGTGATGTATTATTAGGCCAACCATACTTGTGGAAGCTTCATGTTCTATATGAGTCTAGGACTCACACTATTATTATTACTTTGAGAATTAAATTATATATGATATCGGTGGTAGCCCTCTTATCACAATTTCTTCAATCTTTGCTAAGAAATTCAATAATATCATCTCCCAAACCAGAAATTTTGTTTTCATATGATTTGCTTTCAAAGTTAGGGGAAGATTGTGGTCACATCATGGCCCCTGGAAGCATTCCTCCATGCAATAGAAGTAGGTGTATAATTTCATGGAAGAAAACATCGACATCTTCTCCTTACCCACATGTGTACCTTTGCACTATCAGGTCAAGCATTCGATCTATCTGACTCTCGGAGCACCTCTACCCAATGGGTCGATATACTACTAATCTCTTCTAGAAAATGAAGAAATAAGGTAGTAGATCCAAAATTTGCTACAAAAAGGGCACACCTGACCAAGTTCCTCACCTTTTGGGAAACCAATTGTACTTGTACAAAAGAGGGATGGGACCTGGAGACTCTGCATTGATCGGGCATTGAATAAAATCGTTGTCAAAAATAGGTATCCAATCCCATAGATTTATGACCTTCGTGAACATCTCAAGGGGGCCAAATAATTTAATAAGATTGATTTGAATTTTGGCTATCACTAGGTTCCAATAAAACCCTCAAATGTATGGAATATCGCCTTCAAATCCAAGGAGGGCCTTTTCAAGTGGTTGGTCATGCTCTTTGAGTTGACAAATCCCCCTGCAACTTTTATGAGGTTGATGGATGACATATATCGCCCTTCACCAAGTACTTCATGGTTTTATATCTAGAAAATATACTCATCTTAAACAAAAGTTGGGAAGAGCACTTGCAACATATTTGGCAAGTCCTTCAAACCCTGCGGAAACACAAACTATGTGCCAACTTGGAGAAATGCACCTATGGCATGAGCCAAGTCCAATATCTAGGTTACATCATTGATGAGCAAGGCATGCATGTGTATCTACCTAAGATCCAATTCATTCGAAATTGGTCAACCTCTACCACTCTAACAAAGCTTCGCATATTTTTGGGCCTTACCAATTTTTATCGAAATTTTGTGTTAGGATTCTTTCATATCACTTGGCCTTTAAGCCGAATTACCAAAGGAAAAGTGAAAGAAAATTTTTCTGCCAATAGAAGGCATTCATTAAGTTGAAGCATAGCCTTTACTTTTCACTAGTACTCACATTTCCCTACCTACAAAAACCATTTTAAATTGAGATAGATACCTCTAACTATGTTATTGGTGCGGTTCTCACCCAGCTTGGGCATTCGATGTCCTATCACAATGAGAGGTTCTCTGATACAATTTATAAATTCCCCAACTATGATAAAGAGATGTATTTCATCATGTAGGCTTGTCGGTAGTGGAATTTCATTGCATACTAGGGAAGGAGATGAACCTCTTTAGTTCATAAAGGCACAAGGGAAATTTCAAAACTACTGCCATAAAAAATGGTCCACATATCTGCAACAATTTCATTTAAACATTAATTACAAGAAGAGAAGCACTGATAGCATTTCAAAGTTCCTTAGCCATCACTGGTTGTGCCGTTGACCATTATGCTCAAATCTTGTGGGCAAGAGACTTCTAGATGACCGCAAATTTACAAAAATCATCCAAAATTTACCATCAAGTACCAGATGTTAATGGATGGAAAGAAAATTCCAAACTTCCACCTACAGGACACATTTTTATGTGACTTGGGAGACTTTTGTGTTCCTCCCAAGATGATTTTTGAGGTGCATTGCATTCAGGTTGCAAGACACTTTGGGATAGATAAGACAATGAAATTCCTATAGAATTATTTTTATTGGACAAATCTCTGACAAGATGTTGGATAATAATCATATATTGCATTTCTTGTGTCATCGCCAAGCCAACCATTAAGAAGCAAGGCTAGTATACTCCTCTTCTCACTCCTATCCAGCCCTTGGAATCCATTCCCATGGACTATATTTATGGCCTTCCTTCTACCAATAAATATTAGGAAAATACCATCTTAAATAGGTTACTGATGGACCTCTAAATTAGACATAAATTAAGGCTTTTCTAACCTTTCTTAGGCCCATATACCTTTCTTATGCACATAAAAAGGTATATTAAATCCCTCCTTCTAGACTTAATAATGTTTTATTATGCTTTAATATTTTCTTAGGAAGGTTTAAAGGTAATTGCATATTTGTGCCTAATATTGGCTATTTTTGTAGAATATTGTAAGAATATTTGGAAGATTATGCAGATTTGGAGAAGGAGATAATTTAGGGACTTTCTCCTTGCCACTAGAAGATCAATATTGAAGAATAAATGAGCACAATATCAGGAAATTATTTAGAAATCCTGGAGAGATTCAAGGGGATTTTCACCCTCCTTAACTATCAAAGATAGCCAAGAAAACTAAAGATGATGTGCACTCAATCTATGTTTACTTGGAGTCAAGTGGACTCAATCACTATTTTCAAGGGAGTTGTTGTTAGCTTCCCTGTAGAATAAATAGAGCAGAGCTAGAGCTAGGAAGGATTCTGTTAGGTCCCTATATTACTATTATAGTCCCTTATTATGTTAGAGTACCCCCCCTTATTGTTATTTTTGTACCCCTATAACCCCCATATTGTTATTATTGTGCCCTTAAATTATTATTGTTAGGTCGGCTAGGATTATATTGTGACCCCATGGACTCCTATATATAGAAAGGAGGTTTTGTCATTTGTATCATCCAAGAATTGTTCATTTATGTAATGTATTGAAGGTTACCCCCTCGAAGTGGCTTATTTATAAGGTGCTGATCTCTCTTTTCTTCTATTTTTGGAGTTGGTTTCATAACATTTGGTATCATAGCTTTGGATTCTAGGGTTTTGCTGCTCCAAACAGGTCATCGTGGAATTTTCGCTATAACTTTTTTTCTACGAATGTTCAGAAGATGAAATTTTTACAGAGTGAAGCCGAAATCCTTAGGAACTTCGTGTAAAAAATTTAGATCTTGGTTTGTGATATTTTCGGAGATATCATCTGTGGAAGTTAGGGTTGTTTTAGGCTCCCGAATCTCACCTAAAACAGGTCATCGTGGAATTTGCGCTATAATTTTTTTTCTACAAAGTTTTAGAAGCTGAAATTTTTACAGAGTGAAGCCGAAATACTAAGGAAATTGCTATAGAACCTTTAGATCTTGGTTTGCAATATTTTCAGAGATATGATTTGTGGAAGTTAGGGTTGTTTCAGGTTCTTGAATTTCATCTCAAAGAGGTGACTGTGGAAAAATTGTCATAACTCTCTCTCTGAGCGTCGGATTGGAATTCTATAAAAAGTGGCCACAATTACACGAACTGTCATTTCATTTTTATCAATTTCAGAGCCAAAGGAGGAAACAGTGACACGGGACATGTCATACAAGTTCACTCTACTGAACCAGTCCATAATTAAGTCATTGTGGGAGATTGGGCATAACTTTGTCTTGAAGAATCCAAATCAGGTCAAACCTGTGGCATTCGAAAGAATATTCAGAGTGATACTACAGGGCCAAATTTGAGATATTGAATATCCTAAATCACAGATATATTTCAATTTCAATATCGAGCTCCTCAAAAGCAAGAAAAAGGTGTGTATTTTTTTTTTTTAAATTGCATAATGTTTGTTTGAAATAGAAGTTTGAAGTGATTCCAAGGGAATATTGAAGAATTTATATCAGTATTGGGTTCTATAATGGATTCCAAAAATAATTCCATATTCATTAAGCCCTCAAAAAGCTATACTATGACGCATGAAGAGAAATAATTGCAGTATGAGATATCAAAATTACGGTATGAAGTGCAACAAATTCTGATCTTACAAAGAGCAATCAAAGATGACATAAATGGTTTAGAAGAAAAAATGAAGGATAAGTTGAAAGGTTTGAAGGATAAAATGAAATATAATATGGATAATAAAGTAGTGGAAGATCACATCGAGCATCAACAACAAGTTCGCCAACTCTCAAAGGATAACCTAACTTTGGTGCAGAATCAAATGAAACAACAGGAAGATCAACATCACAGTGAAAGAAGTTCTGAAGCAATCACAGAAAAAAGAAATCGACAAGTAAAAAATCAGTCAATTTCAGAGTATCTCAACAAGTGGAATAACTTTCTCTTTGAAGATTCCAAATGGGAGGATGAGAATTTTATATAGAAGCATCAAGAAATAATCAAGCGTTGAGGACAACACTTGTTTGAAGTAGAGGGGCATGTTAGGTCCCTATATTACTAGTCTAGTCCCTTATTATGTTAGAGTACCCCCCCTTATTGTTATTGTTTTACCCCTGTAACCCCCATATTGTTATTATTGTGCCCTTACATTATTATTGTTAGGTCGGCTAGGATTATATTGTGACCCCATGGACTCCTATATATAGAAAGGAGGTTTTTTCATTTGTATCATCCAAGATTTTTTTATTTATGTAATGTATTGGGGGTTACCCCCTTGAAGTGGCTTATTTCTAAGGCGTTGATCTCTATTTTCTTCTATTTTTGGAGTTGGTTTCATAACATATTTGATTCTATTGGGAACTTTGCTGCAAGATATTAAGTTTTTTTATTATTTTACTCAGCAATAAAACTTTCAGAAATGTAACGAGGCTATTCCCTTCATGAAATGAGCAGATAGACTCCATTTTACTGATTTAGTTCCAGAGATCTAGACTGGGTTAGGGCCCAACCCATGTGCCTCAGCTTCTCTGTTGTTTTCATTCTTTTCTTTCTGTCATTTAGCTAATTTTGTTGCTCTCATTTAGTTAGATCTGCTTCTGATAGTTTCATTGTTGTTTAGTTTTTGCTTTCAGTTATCTTGTTGTAGTTCTTCATTTGCTTATGAGTAATAGAATAGAGGATAAAACTCTAAAATTTGTGGATCAAGACCTCCCTTCTCATCTCTATCAATAGAGCTCGAGGAGGGTGAACCTTCCCACAGACCAAAAAACTATTTTCTAATCACTGCTTTTGAGGAAGAAATTGCGTTACCAGTCTAAGTCTATCTTTCACTGTATTATCGTGCATTCATCTATTTTTCTTGCATGGATCAGCAGGGTTGTTTGCAATAATAGGCATCAAAATCCCCAGAGAAGTTATTAAGTCATCCCGCTTCATTTTCCAGTCCCTATCCATCTCTATGTTACGCTTCTGAACTTTGATTTTACGCCTCCATTTCCCTCATTTTCCTCTTATTTGCATCTTCCGTGCCTTTTCATTCCCAAAACGCTTGAAAAGCATCAAAATTCTACCTCTGCCCTTTTTCTCCTCGAATTTCCTGCTTATCGCATCTCAGCCATCACAGAATCCTTTCCCTCCTTCCTTTTTCCATTCTAAATTGTGATTTGTGCTTTACCTTTCCATCTTACTACTTACCGTTATGCTCGAAAACACTTTAAACATTGAAACCTAACCTTTACCCTTTCCTTCTAACTTACCGCAATTCCCGTATCACACGTCGCATGTCACAAACTTTTCCCTTTTTCCCGTTAACACTTACCACTCCAACCGCCGATTGCGATAACTCTCCTTACTCCACCGCATCACACATCACAAATCTCATATTTTAATTGGTTCCCGTTAACACTTACCTCTCCAAATGTAAAGCGGAATAACTCTCTATACTCCGCCGCATCGCACATCGCAAAATCACATTTTCATGTGGTTCCCGTTAATACTTACTGCTCCCAATGCCGATTGTGATATTTTCATCGCACTCCGCATCGTCCCTACTGCCACATCACCCATCACACTTCACAACCTTTTCCCTTTTTCCTTTAAGACTTACCGCAATCGAAAATCACATTTTCATGCGGTTCCCATTAATACTTACCACTCCCGACACTGATTGAGATATTGTCATCGCACTCCGCCACCGGTCCTACCACCACGTCACCCGTCACATTTCGCATTTCGTAATATTTATCCCATCGCATTTCATAGTTTCAGTCGTATTGCATCTCGCACTTCACACTTTCCTCCTGATCGCACTGCTGCTTCTCGTCCAACTTTGCGATATTGTGAATTGTGATTTCGCACATTGCATATCGCATTTCTATCCGCCAATTATAACTCCGCCATCGCATACTTTAAGCCTCCCACTCCAAAGCATATTTGTGATCTCATAAGGCTTAATGAAGTCTAAACCCATATTTCCGCCTCTAAGCCTTGACCCATGTGTTAAGCCTTCCATTAGCATCTTTATCCTTTTCCTTCTCCAAGTTGAAAATCAACACTTTTTCAATTAGAATTAATTCATGGATAACTTAGATGCATGGATAGAAGCATGGTAGATAGTGCATAAGATAAGTAGGGTGTGTTTAGCCAATTGGCCAAGTTAAGTGTGATTTAAATTAGTTTCTTTTCTACCATTCCTTTTAAGAAAGTTAAATTAGTTTCCTTCCCATCATTTTCTTTCTGCAATTTAAATTAGTTTCTTTTCTACCATTTCTTTTCAGCAAGTTAAATTAGTTTCATTTCCTATCATTTATTTTCAGCAATTTAATTTAGTTTCCTTTCTGTCATTTCCTTTCTACAATTTATTTTAGTTTCATTGAAGTGTGACACACTTACTGAGAAACCCTAGAAGTAGCACCCTTTCGTAGAGCAGAAGACGATGACATGAGTAGAATTCATCTGTTGTGTATATAGCACTGGCACCTCCAAGTTTGTACGAACCCTGGGTTGATAAAGTAAATTAGGGCAGCCCCTGGGAGTTGCAGAACTCTTGGTGCAATACCAGGGCTCACCAGTTATAACAGAGGTTTTTATATGGCTATAAAATTTGCAAAAAATTGTCAAGAAAACCTCCGCTACAATATCCATTTGTGGTACCGAATGATTTAGCGGAGCTGATAATAGAACTTCATCACAGCTAAAAAAATTTGGTCGATCAGAGGTTTTAGCTGATTTTTTTTTAGCAGTGCACTTAATGGAAAAAAAAACGCTGGTTTTCTACCACTATAAAAGCATCAGTGCTCTAAATTTAAATAAAATCACCAGGAATGGAAACAAATGTTTGGAGTACCAATGCATCATTTTTATAAAAGCACTGGTGCTTTAATAATAACAATGCCTTGGCTCGAACAATATAAAATACCATGCACTAGATAATTTAATGCAAACAACATCGATGCCTAAAAAATATACTACCCTAGAACTTATGTCTTCAACAAATGCCCCGGGCCATAATTTTTATGAACGGCACTAGAGAAGGCAAAAAAATCTTGCAGACCTAGTGTTTTTTTCTAAATTTAAAACATTGGTTCTTACGAGTTGTACAAAAGCACAGGTTCACTACTAATATAAAAGAATCAGTGTTGTTAACTTGAATAATGCATCGATGCTTTGGTCCTATGAAAGTATTGTTGCTTTAAGAATTACAATGCATCGGGACATCCAATCTATGATACCATGCATCAAGGAATTAAATGAAAACAATACTAGTGCTTGAAAAGTATAACACATTGGTGCTAATGTATTTTTAAATGCCCCACCATTCTACTTTTCAGAAAATGCATCGAGCCATGCAAAAAAGTCTTGTCGTACCAGTGCTTTTAGGTAATATAACGCATTGGTGTCTATTTATTTTACAAATGCAATAGGATTTTTTACGGGATGCCATTTTTTATTATTATAAATATCTTTGTTGAAAATTTTGTATTCATAGTGGTGCGCATTAATGTACGATGTCCCAGTATCCATTTTCTCTTTTTCAGAAACATCGACCTGTGACAGTGAAATTATTGTGATTTTTTAAATTCGTTATTCATAAAAAAATTGACATATATCTTATAACAATATTCATATAAGTTAAATTTTGATTAGTACATTTGTATATTATGTTTGTATTAATTTTTTATATCATCCTATTTCACATCTCTTCATTATAATATTTAATCATCCATATTTTAATCAGTGGTGTAACATTTACATTTCACAACAAATTTAGAAAATGCCATATAATAAATTAAAATGTATTATATTATACATGAATAAGAGGCTATTTGTCATACAAAATGGGATAGTTATTGTTAACAGCTTGTCTTTCAATTGGGATATTATGTCCATTACATTAAACAAAATTTTTGGTTTTCACAGACAATTATTTCAAAAAATATGACAGTTTGCATTGATATCCAAATAAATCATCATCATTTGTTGGAATTGTTGTCAGTGCTCAAGCTACTTCCATGACTTGGGTTATCTAGACGAATGTTTTGTTGATTTCATCAATTATTTTCGTCTTCTTCAAGTTCCATCCAGAAATATAAAAATAAAGTGTAATGAGTGTAGCTACATTAGTGAGAATAATGAAAATTGAAATAAATAATATACAGCAATGTAAATCGAAAATAAATGTGCCATAGAAAGAAGTGAGTCCTGAATTATTTACATTCTTTCAAAACCAAATATCATGCCTTCTTTCAACAACTCTTCGATTGGTGTAGTTCCATACTTTGTTTCCTGCAAGTTTTATACCCTATAATAAATCATAGATTTAATATAAAGGATCTTTTTGTTCTATTAATTATAAACTCGGAGAAGTAAAACAACATAGATACTTAAAAAAATTCACAATTAAATTTTGATATGCCAACATAAATTCACAACCCATATAACCTAATGTCAATCAATTCTTTTGATGGCTCTTCAATGTATGTTAGCACCTATTTGAAGACATTCAAGTATGGTTATTGTAAAAAAACTTAAAGTATACAAAAATGAAATTTTAAGTTGTTATAAGGAAATATTGAAAAATACTCACAAACTTTGATACCAACCCTTTTCTTCCTTGTCGTCATGTTTTATGTGTTGAATGGGTTCCATTTTTTTTCTTTTCTGCAAGAAAAGACTTGAAAATTAATATTTAATGCTAAATTATTTATTTATATGTACCTAATAGAAAAAATCAATGATTACATACATTTGAAGCACGTTCTTATTGATATGGCTCCTCCTGCGATGCAATTATGTCCATTTCTTTAACTATCTCCTTGTACACTTTTTTGGACATTCCTACTGGCATGTTTTGGACATCATCTCGTTGATCCTTTGGGATTTTCGTAATCTTCCTGAAAATTTAATAAACTATTTTTATATTGATATATGAAAACTAAATATAACAAAATTTATATTAATAAATGAATGCTTTGTAGTAATATATACATATAATTATATAAAAGAATTTTAATTAGGAATATTACTTTTTGAATGATTCTTTTTTTGTTTTTGTATGTTTTTGCTATTGCAAGTCTCACGGGTCTCATTGACCGTTTTTCTCGAAATTCTTGTCGTAGTTTTAATATAGCTTGGTTCTTAGAATCATTGGCTTGATTTTTGTATTGTAAGTGGAAAGTACATCTATTCGTTTGTTCCACTATATCCCTTATATTTTTTTTAAAAGCTTTTCCCCTTTCATTAACATTCAACACCACTCCAGATGAGCTAAGGACCAATTCATCGTCATTTACATGTTCTATAATTTTTTTTATTAGAACAACATTATTTTCCTTCATTGTTGGTCCATGTAGAACATTAAACACATGTCAATCAATAGATTGTTTGAAAAGAGTTACCTAATATTCTTAAGGATATTATTAATGAACATTCAAAAGAAAAAAAAACTCATATTGAATAGTATTTTTCATTCACCTCATTCATCCTTCTGCAATTTTTACATCAAGATTTTACACTCTTTTTCACTTATATCAAAAATAATTTTATCGAGTTTCCTCATTTTGTGGATCTGCATGATACACATTAACCAATACTTATAAGTTAAACCTCCTATAGTTCAAACATATTAATTTTGTAAAGAATTTACAAAGAACTTGTTTTTTCTTCTTTTTAAGATGTGTTATCATTGTGTCGATCAGTATTTTTGATACAACACTTCTTAGACCTTTTTTTATCAATATACAACTTGTATAATTCAATTGATAAGCCATTAAATATATTTTATAAATAAATCACATAATTTTTAGCCAAAAATAGCTCTCGAAATTAGTGTGCTTATGTGAATAAATGCATCGGTACGTTTAATTTAGTAAACGCACCAGGAATTTAATTATTGAGCACCGATAATGAAGAATATTTAAATTAATTTAAATTATGACGATGCAATAGGTAACGATAAAGGCATTTCCATCACATTAAATAATGAAAACATTAAAAAAAAAATTAAAGACAAGTGGTTTGACTTAATGGTTTTATTTCTCATGTGAGCACTGGTGTGTTTAATTATTATTATTTTTTAAAATTACTTTAAATTACGACGATGTGATAGGTAAAAATAAAGGCACCACCATCACAGTAAATAACGAAAACATTAAAAATAAATAAATAAATAAACATAGACACAAAAATTCTAATATAACTTTTATTGAAAGAATTTCAACACAAAATATGGATCACATAAGCTTGAATGTAGAAACATGTTTTTTGGATTAACAGTGTTATTTTTCATAGGCATAACAATGTGTTATCAAAAACATCATGCATCGATAAACATAAATCGTTTATTAAAAAAAGGGACAGGGTTGTTAGGGTTTGGATCTGATTCAACCATTAGTCCCCATGCTTTACATGATAAATGCCTTATATAATAACACAAACCCATTAAATCTAAAATCCCTAATTATGAAGTGGTAGAAGGAGTTAAATCCTAAGGTAAAATTTTGAAGTCATATAAGCAAGAAGAAGCAAGGGTTTTAGGTGAGTCTCGAATTTTGTTATTTTTTTCTAAATTATTAGTTAAATCTAAATAGGAATAGAGATTGTAAAAATATTTATTAGTAAAAAATAGTATAATTTTTACTATGCGAGGTTTTTATTTTTTTCTTCTGAATTTTCATTGAGCCTAACAGAAATTGTAAAAAAAAATATTAGTAAAATCAATGAGTGAATTGCCATACCTTTCGAATTATGATCGTCGGAATAGTTCTGTTGTTCCAAAGTATTATGTTGCTCCACACTACTCCCAATATGTCTCTATTGCGAATATCTATTTTAATTAAATCTAACATAAATTGTAAAAAAAATTATTAGTAAAATCAACAGTAGAATTTAAATTTTTTACTATGCAGGGTTTCAAATGATGATCATCTGAATATTTTTGTTATTCCAAAGCATTTTTTTGCTCCATAGTGCTCCAAGTATGTATTTCTTGAAATCTCTCCCTCCAAATTTTGGGAAAAATAAAGAAATAGTGAATAGGTTCTTGTTATTTAAAAGACTTTATGAAACAGATTTCAAAAAATCAATTACTGCTCACTTTTCAATTTGAAAAAAACAAACACACACTTTTTTTTCACTTTTTCCAAACATCGGTGTGTTTCATAGTAAAACGTATTGGTTCGTTTACGAGAAACGTGTACCACTTAAGATAACTTATCGGTGCGCCAAATTTTTTTGACACACCAATATGATAGAATTCCTTTTTTGTATTTGAAATCCTGGAAATGGGTGTGGTTATTACTTAAACACATTGGTGCGATTAGTCACTTAGAAGAGCATCGATACGATAGAATGCATTTTTTATTTTCGAAATCTCGAAAACCGGTGCAGTTATTATGTTAATGCATCGATGTTGTTAATACTTAAATGCCTCAGTGCGAGTAGTTTTACAAGAGCATCGATATGATATAATCCCTTTTCTATTTTCGAAATCTCGAAAACTGGTGCAGTTATTATTTTAACGCATCAGTGTGATTATTACTTAAATGCATCAGTGTGATAAGTTTTAGAAGAGAAATTATATGATATAATTCCTTTTTTATTTTCAAAACCTTGGAAATTGGTGTGGTTACTATTTTAATGCATCAGTGTTGTTATCATTTAAACACATCAATGCAGTTACTTTTACAAGAACCCTAATATGCTTTAAATGTTCTTTGAATTTTTATTTTCACATAAAATGACATATTCATCTCAAATTATCCTTTAGGATGCATCCACATGGGTTATAATATTTCATAGTATACATTTTCTACTTAAATTCACCTTATTCTTGAAAAATGGTTTGAAAACTATATTAAAATCCATATTGTAGTTATATAGTTCTCAAAACTAATTTTAGGTATGTACACAAAAATTACTGCTAATTTTACTCAAATGCGGGGAGAAAATCTCATAATATCAAATGGTCCATTCTTCAATTTGAGATCATTCCATATTTCTCAAAATCCTTCAAGGATTTCTCCCTTTCCATCTCCAGTAAGTTCAGATTTTATTTATATTTTGATTATCTAATTGAATTTTTTTTTTCCATGTCAATTTGAATAAAAATGTATCCAAATTTGCAGGATCCTAATTCAGAATCAATTTCAGATGCATAAAATATTCCACCATTTCAAAAACATTGGAATCTTTGATCAAGACCAACATACTGCAAGCAGTTAGTAGATGAAAATGGACAGCCACTTCACCCTACCAATTGGAACATGGCATCTTCCAGCTGCAATCTTGGGTCAGTGATGGCAATAATTGTTTAGTATAATGTAATTTCAACAAACCAATTTCAATATTCTTACTAATATCAATGATGTACTAATGTTCAATATTTTTTGAAATTAGGATTCTATTGATGATGACTGACCCACCTACCATCTTCTATAATACCCCACTACAATGTCAAATTGAGAGAAGGTTTCATTAAGAGAAAAAATCAGAGAGGAAGCATACAAAGAATGGTTGAATCAACCAACTATTAAATTCCCACTACGTCCATATTCACCAATTAAAAATGACTATAGAAATAGTATTTCTTCATCACAAGTTAGAAATGGAGGAAATCAAATAGAGGTTGGTATGGATTATTATTTACAGGATATGACTGCCATGGAGGAAATGTTGTTAGATGCATTCCATAATGATGAGCTAAGGGATGATGCTCATATCACTGATACCTTATTCGAAAGCCTGAAATATGCTTCCACCACCCCTCTCTGTGGACCTAGTGGCTAGTTAAAGTCTACCCAACTAAGGAAAATGATGTTATTGTACAACTTGAAAGAAAATTTTTACACATCGAATGCATGTTTCTAGGAAATATTAAGGTAATTGACCATGATCAAGAACCTTATATTTTGAGAAATATTTTCACATAATCAACATGAAAAATGGTTGATTTTATGAATGCTAAATATTGACATTGTACATTTATATTTCCAACCAAATATAGGTTATTCAAAGACAAGGTTCTTCCAAGTAATAATGTCTTGCCCAGTCGCTGTGAAGAGGCAAAGCAATTGTTGAAAATGTTGGGTGTTGAGTACATATCATTTCATGCATGTATGAATGATTGTATTCTATATATAGGAGAATATGCAGACAAAGAAATATGTCTGAAATATGGGCATGATGGTCACCATAAAAAATAACAATAAAAATAATAATAAGGGTAAACCACATGGTCATCCTCATAAGATATTAAGGCATGTGCCTATAATCCAAATCATTCAAAGGCTCTTTTAGTGAAAATAATTGGCTATGTTTCAGGGATGGCATGCCTCACATAGAAGTGAGTCGAGAGTTATGTGAATCCCAGCAAATTCAATAGCCATAAAGCATATAGAGGATACATGGCTTGAAAAATTCAAGGATGAAGTACGAAGTCTACGACTCGGCATAGCCATGGATAGCATCAACCCATATTCCCTCCATAACACTAAAAATTCTATTTGGCTTGTAGTAGTGATCAATAACAATATCCCCCCATGATTGTCTGCGAAGAATGAACATATTATGTTGGCTTTCATAGTCATTGGTAGAATACAAGTGAAGAATGTGGATGTCTACTTACAACCATTGGTAGATGAATTGAAGGAATTATGGGAAGGGATACATGTATACGATGTATTAAGGCACGTCACAATAAAGAGGAGTTTTACGTTGTATGGTATATGTGCTTACACCACACATGATTATCTAGGATTAGGAGTTTTCTCTAGTAAACTACATGGTTATATACATAACAATATTGTTTCACATATTAATTTAATTCACTACAATTTTTATGATCTTCATGATCGCTAATGTGCCCTGTATTATAAAATAATTTTGAAGGCCTTATAACAAAATGGTATTATGGATGTAAATGTTGTGGACCTTCTTTGAAGGTTAGGTGGTCCAAAAACCTACAAAAGACAATGTATGATTGCTCCAAGGTATTCCTCCCATAAGAACACCCTTACAGAAGAGAAACATACACTTTCAATGGTAAACCATAGAGAACCCAAAGGTTTGCAATAATGACACTAGCTTAATGGATTAAAGCATATGAGAGAGAGAAGGAGAAGGAGATGACAAAAATGTTCAATTCAAATGAGGAGCCTATGTTTGATGATCCAGAATTCTTTGACACCTATCTTGAGAAATTTCCCATTGGGGTGAAAAGGAAATGTCTTTTATGAGCTCCCATATTAGGAGCATCTTAATATTTCCCACTTACTAGATCCCATGCATATATTCAAAATTGTTTCATCTTATTTATGGAGGCACATATCATTGAAATAAAATGACACATTGGTTGTTAGGAGAGACCTTATTTATTAAAAAACTAAAAAGAAACAATAACCAAGACAAGAAAGTAGAGGAGAGGTTGGTCCCTCTTGGTCTTTCAAATAAGGTGATGTCCCATGAATTTTAAAGAAAGATGATCTTTCTTTGGAAAAGGAAGTTATAATGGGTATGATGGTTCCTTCTTTATATAGGTCTTCACTACGGCGCTACTTCATTGTGCAAGACCATTTTTCAGGGTTGAAACCGCATGACCATTTGAACCATCTAAGAGTGCGTATGTAAAAAACATGATTTTATTTATTTTTTATTATTTTAATGCAATGGGATAAAATACAATTAGTTTTGTTGTGTTTACTTTGCAGTTTCAATATTATCTACTCGTGTGTGGGTGTGTGAACCATGACTTCCCCCAAGACATATGACGTGCCATATATAAATTATCTACATTTTTACATTGGATCACATCAAAGGAGATTCATATGGATAGCATTCCATGGTGGTGTCAAGAGATAGTTGATATTGTTTTTAAGTTTGAGAAGGAACTATCGACGAGTTTCATGGACTTGCAGGTTCATCTTCTAATTCACCTAGTAGATGATTTTGAATTAGTTGGGGTGGTTTCTTATCGTTAGATGTTACTTTTAGAGAGGTAGATGAAGAAATTGAAAGGTTTTGTTAGAAAAGGGGAAAAACATAAGGGGTCTATGCCAGAGGGGTACATATCGTATGAGTCTTTCTATTATTTGAGTGAGTACATCAAGAAGATTGATAGCACACCAAGTATGGTGATTTGGGATGACGAAAGGGATGAAGACAAAAAGGGAGGGGGATCTTCTCCAAACGAATGGAAAAAGGTGCTTGATAAAGAGTAAGTGACTTATCATTTGAAAAATTTCTACACAGTAACTATTAACACTGAACTTCATAATGCATATTTTTATCTCATACATACTATATATGTTAATTTGATTTCATCAGTGAATTCATAAATCAAAGCCATCAAAAAATTCATTCTTTACAATTCGGGGCACTCCATGATTTTGATAAAATAAGTTGATTATTTCCTACTTGACATAAAATGGTTGAGATGAAGGAATTAAAGAGAAGGAATATACAATTAGATGTTAGATACTTATTTTTTTATTAATCATTTCACATGTATTTTCTTTAGGTTTAAATCAAAATCAATGTAATTCATGTAGTGATAAATCTATGATAACTTTAACAATGAAAAAATTATGTATTAATATGTAAGATTAAATTATTGACATGAGCCTATGGAAAGGAAATGATAATAAAGTCAAATGGGCATTATTTTCTTGGAACAAAGCCTACAAACCAAAACAAGAAGGTGGTCTGGGCCTCAGAAACCCAAAAATATTAGGTAAGGTCTTGGGAGCAAAAACCTGGTGGAGATGAATTACCAACCCTCATTCCCCATGGAGTATGTTATGGAAGGAAAAATATGCCCCCTAACACCATCACGATCAGCTTATTAGGCTTATTGGAATGCTCAAAGGATGCATTATTTGGAACCAAACCTAGGGAAACAGAGATGTTATTCAAAACCATTGCTTATAGGAAATTGGCACGGGAGAGAAAGGCTTGTTCTAGGGAGATGAATGGAAACAGTGCCAAAAACAGGACCACAAAAAATTCAACCAAATTAAGGTGAACATGGAAAAAAAAAACACAATTCAATCACTACTGGCAGCCCAACAATGAAAATGATGGTTAGAGGGCCTGGCTCACTAAAGAAGAGTGGTATCACAATGTCTACCGCAATGCATGGAAAAAACTCTCTAAATAACTGGGACATAGAAAAATTAGAACAGACAACGAGGAGGACAAGCTCAGATAGGGGAAGAATCTGGCTGGAAACTTCAACATCAAAGAATCATATGGCTACTTGGCATCTCCTACCTCCACACCTTTGGAGAAAAAATGGAATATTCTTTGGGAGAGAAAGAAATGGCCCACAATTTCCATCTTCCTCTAGCTCACAATGCATAGGAAGATCCTGACCTGGGATAACTTAATAAAGAAGGCCTTCATCGGCCCCTCCAGGTGCATTCTCTGTGGTGTCAATGAGGAAACCACCACCATATATTAAATGAATGCATGTATGCTAACAACATCTGGAATTGGGATTTTTTGGTCTTCTATTCCACCAACAGAGACCCCACCTCCTTTCTCAACACCATCAAACTTTGGCACTCTACCATCTCCAAACAGACCAAAATTAACAGGGCCTGGAATCTCATATCAGGGATGATTTGTTGGTCCTTGTGGAAGGAGCGGAATGCAAGAAAATTCTAAGGAATTATCAAGTAGAAATAAATAACTATCTCCTCAATAAAATAAATGATTAGAGAATCGATCATCACATCGAAACTAGAATCTCCTACCAAACCTCTAACTCGGGAAGATATTTGTATCCTTTCATTGTTGCACATCCCCATCTCCTCCATTCCCCTAACATCCCAGATCCCCTCTAAACATTGTCCTGATCAATCTTATCTCACCCCAGAGTCTGGTACACTAAAGCTAAATTATGATGGGACTACCAAAGGCAATCCTGGGATGGTAGGTTTCGGAGGTGTCTTCTGGAATTCTAGAGGTAAAATTATCTGGTTCTATGCTGGAAATATTGGCCATTCCACCAATAATGCATCTGAACTTCAGGCTCTAGAACACGGAATTTAGATCACTCACACCAGGAATTTCTAGCCTCTTATTGTCGAAGGAGACTCGACCATCACTACCTAATTTTGTAGGAAAATACAAAAAAGGAGAACAGTTATGCAGGCATCAAACAGTTGGAGACTAAGTAATATCCTCAACAGGATTCAGACACGCATTCATCATTGTAGCAGTATCACCTTTCAAGAAATCAAATGATTTAGCAACTAGTTGGCTGACAAGCTGGCCAACGTAGGGGTGGAGGGCTCCAATAGGATTCTCTTGACGGTATGGGACGATCTAAGCCAAGGGATACTCAAGGATTAGTGCGTCATAATTATGAAGCAAGATCATCCGGACAGGTGTGACATGATTCAGGAGCACAATACTCTACCTCTATAATTTAATCATGATACCAACCTCCATTTTGTGTGATTGCAACAGAGGAAGTACCAGGCACATCATGTTGAGCTACCCAAAAGGACTATCCTTTTCTGGCAGCACCTGTAGTTCTAACTACCCCCAGCACCCCGCTTGAGTGCTCATCACTCCCCACCCCCTGTCTTCTTATCCAACCCCTCCTTCCCTCGCTTATGGATACCCAACCCTCTCTCCATTATTTGCATTCGATTTCAGTGTTCATACTGTGCTCCCCTCTATGCTCCGTCTATCCTCCACCCTCCCTTGAAACCATATCCCAAACTAGCATTGCTTCTACTCCAACATTTCTACATGTCATGCCAAATCCTCAGCTCAAAGGGGAAATAATCATGGCAGGAGGGCTCATGCATCGTGATGGGCTTCACCTAGCATGAATCCCACCACAAGGGCGGAGTTTGCAGTGTGGCAGGCTACTCTAAACTATGAGGTCGTGGTCAATCTGGACACTCATCATAGGGTTTCTAAGTTAGAAAACCAAGTGAGGTTGGTTCACCAGTGAATTTTCACTGAGGAGGTTTTTGAGGACATCAATTGGATTCCTGACCCTAGCCTAATGAGGGTTAGGGAAAATCTGTTCAGCAGGGCAATCGAATTGCACTGGCATACCAAAACCATGATTTATCTTTCCATGCAATTCAACCATGAGCACAATAACATCTTGGAAAATAATTAGGATGATCTCACCCAAAATTTCATGTTGTATATCGGTGTTGTTCACTATTGCCACTTCGTCACAAAATATTCTCCCCACTTTTCACTGTTAAAAAATAGGATGGCTATTGCGAAGACCTCACCCAGTGTCAAAAGAGAGGTCGGGGTGCCACCAGCAGCAAAATAGCCCAGGAAGCCGTCATCTAAGGAAGCACTCCTGACTGGTCAATTAGTCTGGAGGCTAACTCTTCGGAGGAAATGTCGTAACCTGTGACCACTTAAGACTCTATTTTTTGGTATGTTTTTAGTCTTTGATTCCAGCATCGCAGTTCGCTACTACTATTTTTTCGACTCTCGAGAGCCATCGACCCCTACTCAACCAGCAAAGCCATCACCGATAGGCCTCTACGCAACTCTTTTTGCTTCAGCAATCTACCCCAATGTAACGTCAAGCTCACACAGCAATATCGGGAATTTTTTTTCTCTCCACCTGTAACATTTTTTGTAATGGCCATGAAACATCTTTTATATTTTGGATGTTGATGCATGTCACTCGCACCAACTCACCATAATGTAATTATTCACCTTCGTTGTTAATAGAAACATCTTATTCACAAAAAAAACAAAAACTTAACATGAGAGGTAAACTCATGTTTACTATATTTAAATTACCATTCTTGCAATGTTCTGTAAACTAAAAGGAGGTCTTATGTGCATGTGTAAAATATTTATTACATATTTTTATGAACCATAAGTGAAACAAATGGGCTTACATGGATTCATGACAGATTTTAAATTTTTCTTCATGGATTTTGCAAGATTTTTTACTTTTCTTTTCAATGGTAATTATAAATAAAATTTGAATTAATAAATATTTTATGGGTAAGGATTAAATGATAAATAGTGTGATGGTGATAAATATGCATTTGGTTGACTTTCTAATAGGCTTGGTGATGCATTTTTCTCTCCTATTTATATTATGTAAAATATTTTAACGCACTCCTCCCACATTTACCAGCTTTCATTGGTTTGCCCAGGGTAAACATGAGCTAAGGGTCACTATGATCATACTCAACCTCCTAAATGACTTGAGTTAAATGGAGTTGACAACTTAAGACCTTGCTGACTTCCCTTAGGTGCTACAGGACCTCCATGAGCAACCCAACCCCTCCAGGTATCCAACCCCTGAGATAAATCTCTCTTTCACTAAATTAGAGCCTCAACCGCTCCCTTTCCAAAGCATGCAAGTGACTATATCCCTCCAATCGCTCCCATAGGCCTGCCTACCATTGACTATGGAATTTTCCACTCAGTTCTATGCTAGCGACCCTCAATTATGAGCCACTTTTTCAGGGATAAGACTCAGGCCTCTGCCCAGAACTCAATGAAACTTCCATAAATGATGAATGACATAGAAAAAAGGCTTATAAACCAAAGCTTGAACCATGACTTGACCTTACCTCTCCCAACCGGGACTGACATTCCATCAAACATTTGGTAAACATGCAACCTATAGGTCATGAATGCATATCTGAACATAAGGATATGAAAACTTATTTGAGGTTTAACAAGAAGGACCAATGCCTTCTCACAATAGTTTTCATAACACCAATTAGGTCATACATTCATGAACTGGACATTCATTAAGGAAACTTTGATAAGATACATACTTATATCTCTCAGTTAACCATGCTTATAAACAACATATAACTAGATAAATAACAATGATAGAAAAACCATTAAAGCCACATAATAACAAGTACATTTACTCATAAAAAATAAGAGAAACTTAGCTATTATTAATCATATGAAAAATCCAACCAAGTATGCGACTTCCATGTACCACTCGACCATAGATTGGGTTGAACCAAATATTTCTTTTAGTCAATAACCCTCATGCCATATTCCAATCATGAATGTGGGATCTCATGGGATAAACCAATCTGTAAACAACCAAGGGAATCCAGAGGTTAAACCACCTCCAGCTTCACTATACTGTGATCTCACCAAAATCGATGTCGAGATCACAAAACCAAACTGAGCTTGGATGCCTCGAAATTCCTTCACCATCCCTTGAGGAATTTTCTTTTCTCCACCCACCTATTGAGGGATTCCAGAGAAAACCATCTCCACCCCCAACCATTGGGATTTTCCTGATACCACCTCATCCAGATCCAAAGCCTTCTGCCAATCCAAAGCTCAAACTGAGAAATAATCCCATCACACCATGGCTATCCATAAATGGTAAGGAAAGGCTAAAATCCACTATCGAAACCCAACAAAATCCATGTCAATGACAAAAAAAGAACCAAATAGAAACATGCACATACCATGCATGTCAAAACCAGCTAGGAAATCATACATGCAACCTATTACCTACAAGTATTCCTACAGAATATGCTTGATCCAACTTTTCCTTGCTTTCCTTTACTTTTCTTGTCCTTCCTTTGCTTGCTTGCTTTCCTTCTCCTCTAGGTGTTCTCATCCTCTCTAAAAGAAAATTCAAAGCTGAACTAACAAAAGGCTACAAACTGATGCTCTGAATCCTTTTTATCATTCATGCCTCTAATTTCTTCATTTTCCTTAATTTTCCTTCAATTTTCTTCTCACATGAAAGCTATGACCTTTCACCTTCCTTTTCTCCTAATTTCCTTTATTTTCATAAAATAAATGCCAAAAATATATTTTTCCTTTTGAAATCCTTTTCCAATGCCTTTACCAATTTCCCTTAGCCATAACAAACAACAAGTGTTACCCACTAGGATATTTTTCCCAACATTCATCTTGGAATATGTGTCCCATGACCTTGGTCTTATTTTGCCTTTACTAATTTTTATTACATGAACTTTTAACCAAGGGTTGTTACAAATATATATGTGTTAATTTTATGTATTTATAAGTAAATTGTTTAAAGTAGACATGTTTTTATTATTATAAGCGTGATGTATTAGCTAGGAGAAATGTGAAAACATAAATTTTAGTGACTATCTCATGATAAGTATGTGAAAAAAAAAAAAAATTCTTGAGTTCTTCATTAAGAAATAAGCAAATATATTATTTGTCAAAAATTTAAATCTAATATAGTATGATTTTTGTAATATTTAACTCATATTTATTATTTAAAAAAGATAAATTTAAACCAAAATATCAAATAAAGATCCAAAATAGCACCAAAATGTTATATCTTTATTACTAGAAAAAAGGTCACTTGCCTCTTTAAGAGAGAACTTCCAATAAAGCAAATCCCTAACTATACGTAACTTCACAAGCCTTATTTTATATTTCTTCCTCCTCTTTACAAAGATATATTTCTAATTTAAATTGATAAGAGTTGCTAATAAATATTAAATTTAAATTGTTTGAAACTCTCATTACTTTAGTTATAAACTAAATTTTATTAAAATATAATTTTTTAAGATGTATTAAATCTAAATTAATTATAAAAAAATCCTCACTTAAGCTTTTTAAATTTAACAATAGATTAAATTTTATAAACTAGTATAGATCCATCTTAACAATGGATCTACCAAGAGTCGAGAGGGATCGAATCTCATTATATGAAAATCTCTTTTTAGAATGAAAAACTTGAAAAAATATGTACATGTCAAAAGATTTAATCTCTTTTATAGTGCTTCGTAAATTTGTGATTAATATGGATCTATAATGGTTTTTTTATCTCTATATATAAAGCATGTGCAATTTTTCACTGTTTAAATTGTAGTTATGGTTTTCAAGCTCTTGTGATTATCCTTAAATGAAGAGATCTTCGAATTATCCACAGTGTTATAAAACAATGGTCGACGTTTCGAATCCCAATGGGGATCCTTCTTCAAGACAAGATGTTGAAGATGGATCCCCGTTGGGATTCGAAACGTCGACTATTGTTTTATAACACTGTGGATAATCCCAAGATCTCTTCATTTAAATTGTAGTTTTGAATAATTTATTATTATTAATAATTTATATTAAAAATTGAATTAGTTACACATTTTCGTCTTATTAAGAACTAACTAAATTATTTTACCTTCAATTATTTTTTCCTTGTGTGCATTGAAATATTTTACTAATTAGGTTAGAATTAATATGTATGAACTATCTAAGCAATAGAAATATATTTATGGTAATTTTACAATTATAGTTTCAATCATATTAAACTTTGTAATTTATAAAAATATGTTTGCATTTTTTTAAAGTAAGTCATTTTGCATGTAATTTCATCTATAAAATTTTGATATAAGTTCATCAATACATAATCTATAATAAATATCATTTCATAAATAAAAAAATGTGATGATAACCATCTAACAAACATAAATATCATCTAAAATAGACATTCAAATTCGCTAACATTAGCTAATTATTTACACCTGTAGCACATATAAGCGTCATTAGCTAGCACACAAACCTAATAATCTAACAGGGCATCACCATTGTGATCACATCTAACAAAAAACAAGTATTGTAATCTAACATCATCACCACACACATCCTCAAATATACATCTCTTGTCAAATAATTGCTATTACATACACATCTATATGCAAGCACATTAAATGAACATATCTAACATGACCTAAAAATATACACATCAACGCCAGCATATAAATTAAGTACGTCAACATGAACAAAAAAAGTGCATCATATAAACACACACACACACACACACACACGAATCTAATAATATAATAGGGCATCATCATCATGATCACATATAACAAAACACAAACATTTTAATCTAACATCATCACCACACACATCCTAAAATATACATCTCATGTCGAATAATTGCTATCACATACACACATATCTGCAAGCACGTTAAATGAACACATCTAACATGATCTAAAAATATGCACATCAACACCAAAATATAAATTAAGTACATCAACATGAACAAAAAAAGTGAGCCATATATATATATATATATATACACAAATGAGTCATATAACTTCATCAACTCAAATATCTGATACAACAGTAATAGTGGCATCTTGGTCTATAGCAGAAGACGATACAGCAGTACTAGTGACATCTTGGTATAAAGCAGAAGACAATGGATGGTAAACTAGCTCAATAGTTAAACTATGATGTAGAGGATAAGGTGGTTGGTCTGCTCTTTGAGAAGAAACATGAGGCAGTGGATGAGAATGAGGTGAATGATGAGGAGGTAGAGTACTACCAGAAGGATCATTGACACCATGATCATGATCTGATGGGGTAGTACATCTGGGTGAAGATTATGTATCTGAAGGATCACCACCTTGATCACTAGAAGGATCATCATCTGATCAACATGATCCGATGGGGAAGTACTGGGTGAAGACTCGAGTATCTACTACATGCCCATCCCAACCCTTGAAAAACAAGAAATAAATCTGACCATATATTGCAATGCATTGGTATGAATTACTACTCCTCAAATGCTTAATATATAATGATATATCAGGAATAAAAAGGTAATATTGTTGATTCATTCAAGTAGTACTCATAATTTTATTCATTGTAAGATAGCCAAGGAATTGAATTTCTTCCTATATCGATAAATAGAATGTCAAGTGATGGTTACAAATGGAGGAAGTATAAATTTCTCTAGAAAGTGTCGTAATATCAAGCTAACCATGGGGGAATATGTATTAAATAATCCAATTTTTTCCATTCCAATGGGTGGTGTTGATGTTGTATTATGATTCCAATGGGTATATTCTTTGGGGACGATAGATTTTAATTTTCAAGAACTCTTCTTGAAATTTTTTTGGGAAGGAAAGGATGTTGAATTAAGGGGTATCACAGGGGAACCATGAAAGATAATCAACTCTAATGGCATGAAATTTTTTTGAAGAAATAACAACAGGCCATAATTACACAATTATGCTCACTATAGTTTCAAACATCAAATTCATCTATTTCTCCAGATCTCCAAAAAGTCTTATACAATCATTACGAGGAGTTTGAGACTCCCAAATTCCTCCCACCTATTCGTGATCATGATCATGATATTCATTTGATTCCAAGAAGTGTTCCTCCAAACGTCATACCTTGCATATATCCCTATGCCCAAAAGAGTGAAATTGAACATATGGTTGTAGAAATGATAGAGGATGGTATAATTCAACCTAGTCAAAGTTCTTTCTTTGCTCCAATAGTATTGGTTCACAATAAGGATGGATCATGGTGCATGCCTCCGGATTATAGGGAGATCAACAAGCTCACTATTAAATATAAATTTCCCATTTTTATCATTGACGAATTATTGGATGAGATACATGGAGCAATTTACTTCTTCAAGATGGATCTTTATTCAGGATATCATCAAATTAGAATGAATATTGAATACATTCTGAAAACATCATTCATAACTCATGAGGGTCATTATGATTTTGTGGTCAATCCTTTTTTCCTTACTAATGCACCTTCGACATTTCCAGGTTTGATGAATTCCATTTTCAAACCCTTCCTTGGAAAAATTTTGTTAGTATTTTTTTATGATATACTAATCTACAGGAATTGTTGGAAGGATCGTGTTCAAAATGATGACATGGTGCTCAAACTATTGGAGGAGAAATAATTATATGAAAAAACCTCCAAATGTTTATTTGGAGGACAAGAGTTGGAATATTTGGGTCATATTGTATCTCATGAGGGTGTTAAGGTAGACCCTAACAAAATTAAAGCCATTAAGGAAAGTAAAATCCCCACACCCATAAAGCATATTTGAGGATTTCTTGAGTTGACAGGGTATTATTGCAATTTTGTTAAGAATTATGGGAGAATAACAGCACCTCTAACAAAATTACTAAATAAAGATGCATTTTCTTGGACTCCAAAAGCAACTAAGGCCTTTGAAAATATTAAAGAGGAAATGTGCCAAGCATTGTTCTTAGATACACATGACTTCAAAAAAACATTTATTGTGGAATCTGATGCCTCAAGAAATGGAATTGGTGTTGTTTTAATGCAAGAAGGAATACCCATTTCTTTTAAAAGTCATCCAATCAAAGGAATTTATTTACACAAACCTATTTATGAGAAGTAAATGGTAGCAATACTACATGCACTAAAGCAATGGAGACCTTACATAATGGGAAGACACTTCGAGGTAAAAATAGATCATGATAGTCTTAAATAATTTTTGGAACAAATAATATCTTTAGAAGAGCAACAAAAATAGTTCACAAAGATTGGGTTATGACTTTGAAATCATCTACAAAATGGGAAGCAAAATGGTGTTGCAGATGCACTCTCAAGAAACGATGAGGATGTGGAAGCATTGCTTTGTGTCATTTCTATTATCCAACCTTATTGGATTACTGAAGCAAGGGATGAATGGAAGATTGGCTAAGAGGTGTGGAAATTCATTCAAAAGTTGTAGCAATATCTCAGTACATCTGATATATTTATCTAGAAAAATGATTCATTATGGTACAGTGTGATGAGCTCCATCATTAGACATATTTGGAGAGGTTAATAGTCACCTTTTTGCCTTCTTAGATATATTTTTCTTGCATTTTTATTATTATTTGGTTTTATGATGCTAGTATAGGTGGTGATTAAGGCTAACATACTCTGAGTTCCTAATATGAGGTTGAGTGTAGAAAATCATGAATTTTTAGAATTTTTAAAATGATTTTATCATAAAGACTTGGAGGAGAAAACAAGGAGAATTTATAGGAGGATTTTCCACCCTCCTTAACTCTCAAATGCAGCCAAAGGATCCCAAAAATTATCTCCAGAAATTCGAATTCCAAAGACAACCAAAGGATCCCCAAGGATTCTCTCCAGCAATTCGAAATCCAGAGGCATCCAAGCAACTCAAAGAGGAGTGCACCGAATATTTGTTTACTTGGAGTAAAGTGGACTCAATCACCATTTTATAAGGAGTTCTTGGTAGTTTCCCTATAGAATAAATAGAGTAGAGATAGAGCTAGGAAGGGGGTCGATTCTAGTTAGAACTTTGTTGCAAGCTATTGAGATTTTTATTATTTTACTCATTGATCAAACTTTCAAAAATGTATGAGGTTATTCTTTTATGATATGAGCAGACTGATTTCATTTTACTGATTTAACTTTTAGAGAGCTAGGCTCGTGGGTTAGGGCCCAATCCATGTGCCTCAGCCTCTCTGTTGTATTTTTTCTCTGTTTTATATCATTCAATTAGTTCTGCTTTTGATATTTTCAATGTTGTTTAGTTTTTCTTTCAGTATGTTGTTGTAGTTTTTCATTTTCTTATGAGGGTAATAGAATAGAGGAAAACCAAAAAATTAGGATCAAGACCCCATTCTCATCTCTGTCAATAGAGCTCGAGGAGGGTAAACCTTCCCACAGACCCAAAAATTGATTTATGTTCACTACTTCTGAAATTAGAGTAGATTTGAAATACCAGTTTCAGTCGTTCTGTTCACTATTTTTATCACGCACTTCATCTATTTTTTGTTCATGGATCAACAGGGTTGTTTGTAGGAATAGGCATCAAAATCCCTAGATAAATTATTAAGTCGTTCCGCTCCATTTTACAGTCCCTATCCATCTCTGTGTTACGCCTCTTAACCTTGCTTTCATACCCCCATTCCCTCCTGTTTTCCGCTTATTTTAACTGTTGCACCCACCTTTTATTCCCAAAAACACTTAAACCCTTCAACCAGCCTCATTCCTTTGTTTTTATCATTCATGATTGCCTTACCCCTTTTTAACACAAAACACTTGAAACCCATTGGAATTCGACCTTCTGCCCCTACTCCTCGAACTTCCCTCTACCGTACATTGCAAATCGCAAATCGTGGTGTTTAGTTTCTTCCTTTAACACTTGCTGCACCCATCTGCCGATTGTGATATTGCGATATCGCATATCGCATTTCACAACCTTCACCCTTTCCTTCGAACTTACCGCAATTCCCATATCACATTTTCACTTCGTAGCCTTTTCCTTTTTTCTTTCAGACTTACCACTCCTTTTCACCGATTGCAATAAATCCACCACATCACACATCGCACTTTGCATCGTTTTCCTTTTTTCTTAAGACTTACCACTTCCAAATGCCAATTGTGATATTGCGATCGCACTCTGCCACCGATCCCACCACCACGTCACCCATCGCAATCGCACTTCGCAACTGTTGGAGCAGGGTCTCCCACACTGATGAAAGTTGGTCCAATTTTGTATTATTTTGATTATATTTAGTCTAGCGCAGGGGTGACAGGGCGGATAAAAGCCCCAATACATTGTAAGCAGGTAAATAGGTAAAACTAGGAGTCTGCAAACCACGGTTTGCATACCATGGTAAGTCTAGGCTAAATTGGTATAAATAGTAAGTCTTTTTGAGTCGATAGGTAGAAGATGAATATAAGTGAATGCTAAGTGCGGATTGTTAGTTTTGGGTTTTGGCTGTTTGGGTCAGACTCCTGCTGGCTGTGTGCACAGGTGCGATTTGGGGTTATGTAAGAATCTGCTGAGAATATATGAGAAGTATTGCTGGTATTTGGTTCTGGATCTATCTATCATATGAATCTTCACTCTGTGTTAAATCTGTGATAAGGTACGAATAATCTATGTTATTCACTGTGTTTATCTATAATATATGCTATCTGGTCTATTGCGCATATTGTAATTTATATCTTTGCTGATCAAACACACGTGGATGCGGACGTAAGATCTAGATCTGTAATACTATGTACACCGATTATCTATTTAAGCCTACAAACTAGCTCTATTTTCATAGATCTGTGCACTGTGTGTGGCTTGGCTTATCTGCTCTCTTTTCGGGTGTGGAAACCTGGTTCTAGCACTCTCCCATACTGCTTCAGGTGAGACTTTGACCTACGCAAGCAGGTCACTGCCGAAAGGGCCAGTAGTATAGGGATTTGTTGGCAAACCTTAACGTGCGAACCTGGGTCAGGACCCCTAAAGCCAAAAAATGGTTCCATTTCTGGGAGCAGGATCATTTTGAAAGATCAGGGAATGCCAAGGCCATATTGGAAACCTGAAAAGAATGAAATTGATGAATGGTTTGAAAGACAAGTTCAGGAATTCGCAATAAAATAAAATTGTAGTACAAAGATAACTACTGAAGAGTGGAAGAAAAAATATATTTTCATAGAGAGCTACGAAATCTTCTTTGTAACAATTGTGATCGTACTTCAGGAGTGGTTGGCCAACTTAGTTGAATTCCAAACATGCTGGAAGGATGAGCGAGTTACGCAGTGGACCCCAGAACAACTTTTGCAGCTAGAGAAGACTGACAATACCATCACCCGGATGGTAGATCACTGGGTGGACAGCGTACTAGGAGGATTTGTGACGGAATTTGCAATTGATCAGTAAGTATCCTATTCTAAAGCAGAAAGGTGATTCTTTAAAGGGTTCCGCTGTAAGTTCCTGAAAACGTTACCATTGTTAATAAAGGCCTTTCTGTGCAAGAAAAGTATCCTATGTAGCCATATGCCATGAATGAATTCCGACCAGAACGAAGGTACTACGCGTAGCGGGAAGTACTATAGAACCAATCGAGAAGGAGATCGGGCTACGTATAGCCCGGTAAGGGATTTCGCCACCTTCAACCCTCCATCAACTCCTCCATCGAATTCTCATCGAGGAAAAAACTCCCCACCACGCCCACCAACAGGTGACATGGCTACGCACTTAAAGCTCCCAACCTTTAAAGGTGCAGGCGATGAAGACATGGATTGGTTCTGGTTTGTTGTAGAGTCAGTATGGGCTGTGCAAAACATACTAAGTGATGCAGTGAGACGAGCTCGGTTATCCCTTGCCTTCAAGGAAAGGGCTCTGGATTGGTATATGGGGTACATTGGGCAGAAGGAAAATGAAACTATTGATGAAATTAAGGCTGCACTAAAGCAACAATTCAAGAGACCTAAATCCTACTCACAGACAGTAAATGAACTGAAGGATATCAAGCAAGGGTCGTCTGAGATTGTATGGGAAGTAGATCAGTGATTAAAGAAAGCAATCAGAGAAGGTGGATTCTAGTATGACGATAGACAACACATAGAATGGTTCATCGCTATGCTGCTACCTCATCTATAGATACGTATGGGGCAGCAATCTATCGAAACATAAGAAAAAGCATTGGAGGTGGCTATGAAACTAGAAGTCGGCCCAAGAGATGAAACTCAGTTGGGAGTACATCAGATTCAAAGTCAGCTAGAAGCAATGCATCTCGAGATTCAAAACCTGTGCAAGGAACGTGGACCGGTGGTCAGCCCGTACAGATGGTACATTCGGTGCCAAGTAAATGGTCATACCAAGGATAACTGCCCACTATTGACTGCATATATGCAAACTGGAGTGCCTAGTCCCTTACGACCTAGGGAGGCTATAGGGTCAAGTGGAGCGCAGAAGTGGTGTTATTTCTGCAGATCAGTTGGCCATGATGAACAGAATTTCCACACATATGAGTTACTGACGGAGTGAGGGAGCCTAGTCTGGGTTCAGTCCAACCTAACGTCGCCCAGATCCCCCACAGGACTAAGGGGATCCCCAGGTCTAGGTAGGGGAGGAGGCCAAGGAGGAAACGTCGGTCGAGGGCGGGGCCAACTCATCTCCTACAACTGTGGGAAAATCGGCCATTTTGCAAGAGACTACATCAATCCAACTAGACAGACCTGCCGGTACTATAGACAGTTGGATCACTCGATTGAATATTGCCTAGTTCTAATAGCTAAGGTTCAAGAAAAACAACAAACTACCATACAGAATGTGCAGCAGGTAAAGGTAGAGCCACAAGAGATAGGGTCACCTAGTGAAGCACGAACGCAAGCAACCGCTAGCCCAGCAATGCAAGTAAGAGTGCAGCCCCCACAGGAAATCAGCTTCATGCCTGGAAGGGAGGACGACTGCGGCCCATTACTCGCACCTAATGATGAACGTGGGAAATAGATAAAACCATTCCTACAAGTATGTATGCAGCTGCTATGCCACCAGCAGACCATGGAGAATATTCAAACTCTACTCAAGAGGTGCAATGGTCAAGCCTACCCAGCTGTGCAAGTATGAAAAATGCATAAATAAAAATGCACAGGTCGGGAGATGTGATTGACTGTGCAAATTGGGGCTTTTAAGATGGATCAATTCATTCTTGACTTAGGATCTAAGGTGAACGTAATCCCTAAGTAGACTTGGTAGAAAATGGGCAAACCTACACTCGAGTGGACCACCACCCAGCTGCGCATGGCTAATCAGCAGATGATAACACCTTTGGGGAAATTACCACAAGTTATTGTAAACATCGCTGGAGTCAAGGAACGGGCTGATTTTGAAGTTATCCACACCGTGGGAGATATAGTTCCCTATCTAGCACTCATAGGCCTAGATTGGGCCATGACTATAGGTGGTAACATTAATCTAAAGGATCACAGTATGACATTCGAGAAAAAAGGAACACAAGTAACAATCCCACTAGATCTTATGGATGGAGCATGACATATAGACAGAGTGCGGCCATACCAGCTAACTACGAAGGATGAAACGGATGGTATGATTTGGCAGAAAGGGGAATCAATTAGAGGGTCGGAATTCTAGTCACCACACTTACAGGACGCTCCTACATTGTGTTGTATGACAAAGGATCTCCAAAGCATATCATCTAAAGTAAGAAGTCTACCCTAGTTTCACGGGTTTGGTCCCATTCAAGATTTTTTACAACCATTTGAAGGAGAGGTTCTGCGAGAATGCCAGTTGGAACCCTTGAATAGGAACTACGTGGTGCGCCGACACAATGGTGGGAGATACATAAGGAGAATGTCCATGAATGGGAAGAATGTCGGGATATGATGGTCCTGTGATTTGAAGCACCAACAAATGTGCAAAAAAAGACCTCCTTGGATTCTGAAGGTCCCCATGAAGACAGGATTGTAGGATACGTAGACAAGGGACTCCAGCAAAGCCATTACAGGGATACACTGAAGGATGAATTTGTAGGTCCAGTTGGGCTGCGCGACGAGGACTTAAAAACGTACCCCACCACAACTTAGGATGAGGCCAAAAACAATACTACTATCCGATGGAAGGAACATATCAGTGTGACCATTGGGTGCACCCAGTATGTCTGAAAGCTAGTTTGGCAGTATGTATCGCATGCGACCAAGATACGTGGCTCCCTTTAGCAAAAGCTAGGCCAGAATACCATAATTCAGCCCTCCCTAGTTCAGCAGCCCCTACGAAACAAGATTTTGTTGGGGGGGCAGGGGCAGAAAATGGCAAACACGACCACTACACAGAAGGTACGAAAAGTAGCTGTTGGAACAGTGAACTCTGGTAACAAGGATGATATACCATTGATGGGCACAACCAAATGGAAATTAATGAAGAGATTACAGAATATTTTTTACCGTTCATCCGATGGTACGCCCCAAGTAGGAACGCCATTACCGTTCGTTACCCATGGGGGTTGTCCGCAGGGATGAACTGGTAGCTCTGTTGGCTTGTATCATGTATATAAATTACCTACCTATTCTGTATACTGCATAATCCTTTATACCATCTTAATCGTACTCTCCCAACTTGATCCCCACCTCCTGATAGTAGACGTTTGTTGTATACCAAGCAGTAAACCTACAGCAACTATGGAAATACCACCCAAGTACGAAGCAATTGACAAAGCACTAGAGTGTTGGTTCTTTTATGGAAAAGCACCAGGGGGGCCACCACGCCAAATGAAAAACCATTTACCCAGGAGATCCCATAGGCCAGCCCCACCAAATTCACAAAAGGCACTACGCAGCTACTAGAGACTGTTAGAACCGAAGATGCAACGAGGTCACAGCGTGCACTCATTCCAGATGAAGGTAATACTCTTGATAGCCATGGTGTAAAGCAGCTGAGAGCATACGAAATAGGGACCCAAAAGAACCCACGTGCTCCACACAAGAACTAGGATACCGCGCTCACTCTCACTAGTAGTGACCTCATGCAAATTACAGGTGCCATCACTCTGATCGCTAAGGAAAACTGGTCCACAATAAAGCACCAACAGCAGGTCGCTCTCACCACTATTCAGACCAACATTCAGGATCTACAGTTGTGCACCAATTCAAGAAAGCCTAATTCAAGAAGATACTCCCGCGGCAACTACCAGTACCTCTCTCGCATCAGTAGAAGACCGGGTTTGTTTTGTACCTGGAAATGCCTTTTTAGGTATCCAATTCCCCGTCGGCACAAGCATACAGTTGGACCTGGCCATGCTTCCCCACGCAGCCCTCCAAATATTTCACACCACAGTCTCACAATAAATCCATCATCGAGACCAGCAAACGGACCAGCGACTCAGTCTCCTCGAATGGGCAATGGAACTACAACACACTGCCCTCACTCTAGCTATCCCACGGAAAACTGAGCTCGCAATAGTGATTCACCAAATCTGTGCAGAACTACCAGAGGAACTCCCCGCTACGACGTCGGCACAGGATAAGGTGGCAGGCCTAGTAGCAGCTTTCAGGGTAGCCAAAACAAAATTGCGGGACCTGGAAATAGTGTTGGCATAGCAAATTACCACATTGCAGAATCAGTTGCAACATGACACAACCCCAGAGGTCCACGAGCAATGCACCACCCTCGTCAACAAAGTTATGGATACCATTACAGCACAGATCATTCAGGCAACTCAATTGATCGAGTCCACCACGCAGCTTTGGACCATGGTACAACATGCACCAAAACTTCAACAACTCAACCAGGACTTAAAACAGAAGGAAGAGGCAATGGCCCGCATCGAAGCTACATTACCCACACTAGTGTGAACACAAATATTGGTAAGCATCAAGTTCAGTACTATAATCCAAGAAGAAATCGAAGAAATTCGCCAAAAGAGAGACACCATCAGTCAACAGATGAAACCATGGGTCGCTTTGGCTTTTCGTCTTTCGCAAGATGCATAGGTAGCAATAATGCACCTCCATCAACTACGGAAAAATATCACCTTAGCTGCGGAAAGACCAATGTTGCAAAATCTTGTCGCACTCGCCCAAGGCGTTTCCCTCCAGAGTCTTGATATCCTTCCCCCCCCTAATTGCAGATATTAATGAATTGCGCGCACAGGTGGAGGCTCTACCAATGCAATGACTCGGGACAAGTCACAAAATTGTGTTGGGGGACTGTTGGAGTAGGGTCTCCCACACTGATGAAAGATGGTCTAATTTTGTATTATTTTGATTATATTTAGTCTAGCGTAGGGGTGATAGGGCAGATAAAAGCCCCAATACATTGTAAGCAGGTAAATAGGTAAAACCAGAAGTCCGCAAACCACGGTTTGTGGACCATGGTAAGTCTGGGCTAAATTGGTATAAATAGTAAGTCTTTTTGAGTCGATAGGTAGAAGATGAATAGAAGTGAATGCTAAGTGCGGATTGTTAGTTCTGGGATTCGGGTGTTTGGGTCGGACTCCTGCTGGTTGTGTGCACGAAGATCCTTTTCCCTGCTGTGTGTGAACCCTGCTGGCTGTGTGCGCAGGTGGGATTTGGGGTTATGTAAGAATCTGCTGATAATATATGAGAATTATTGCTGATATTTGGTTCTGGATCTATCTGCCATATAAATCTATGCTCTGTGTTAAATCTGTGATAAGGTATGAATGATCTGTGTTATCCGACATGTTTATCTATAATATATGTTATCAGGTCTGTTGTGCGTACTATAATTTATATCTTTGCTGGTTGAACGCACGTGGATGTAGACCTAAGATCTATATTTGTAATACTGTGTACACCGGTTATCTATTTAAGCCTACAAACTAGCTCTGTTTTCATAGATCTGTGCGCTGTGCATGGCTTGGCTTTCCTGCTCTCTTTCCGGGTGCGGAAACCTAGTTCTAGCACCCTCCCATACTGCTTCGAGTGAGACTTTGACCTGCGCAAGCAAGTCACTGCTGAAAGGGCCAGTAGTATAGGGGTTTGTTGGCAAACCTTAACATGCGAACCTAGGTCAGGACCCCTAAAGCCAACAGCAACCTTTTCCCTTTTTCCTTACGACTTACCACTTCCAAATGCTGATTGTGATATTGCGATCGCACTCCACTGCAAATCCCACCGCCACATCACCCAGCGCATTTTTCACTTCGCAACTTTTCCTAGACAACATTTCCACTACCCCTCAAACTTTGCAATATTACGAACTGCGATATCGCATTTTTCATTTCGAAACTTTTACCACATCGCAAATCGCAAATCGTAGTGTTTATCCCTGTCGCATTTCTCACTTCACATTATTTAGTTTATTTCCTTTAACACTTACTGCTCCTTTCCACTGATTGCAATATGATCAAAGCCCTCTACCACCTTTCCCACTGCCACGTCATATGACTTATCGCATTTCGCATTTCACAGTTCTTTCCCATCGCATATCGCACGTCACACCTTCCTCTCGATTGCACTATCACTTTCCCTCCATCTTTACGATATTTCGATTGCGATATCACATTTCGCATGTTGCAGCTTTTATCCCAACTCACTTCACACTTTGCAACTTTATCTCCATCACATCTCCGCCATCGCACTTTTCAAATTATTCTGCTCTGAAGCATTTTTGTGCTAGAATAAAGTTTTAATAAGTTTTAAACCCTTTTTTCCACTTCCAATCCTTGTTTCATGTTTTAAGCCCTCCATTAGCCTCTTTAGCCCTTTTTTTTCCTCCAAGATGCAAATTAACACTTTTTCAATTAGAATTATGTCATGGATAGCTTAGTTGCATGGATAGAAGCATGGTAGATAGACCATAGGATAAGTAGAGTGCATTTAGCCATTTGGCCATGTTAAGTGTGGTTTAGAATTAGTTTCCTTTATATAGACTAAATTAGTTTCATTTAAGTTGTTTCCTTTCTGCAAATTAAGTAGTTTCCTTTCTGTCATTTCCTTCCAGCAATTTACTTTTCAGTTTTTATCATAGTTTAAGGAATAGCACCCTTTCGTAAAGCAGAAGAGGACGACATGAACATAATGCATCTGATGTGTATATACCATTGTCACCTCCAATTTTGTATGAACCTCAGGTTGATAAAGTAAAGTAGGGAAACCCCTAGGAGTTGTAGCACTCTTGGTGCAATATCAGGGCTCACCACTTTTTGGCATCGTTTCCAGGGAGGTGCCTAGTAGATATTTTGATTTTTTTTAGCATTATTTTTTACATTCCTTTATTTTTATGTCATTTCAGAAATATTGAAAAAAATACAAAAAATCTGACTTTCATGCCTCGTAGGAGTAGGAATACTCAAAGACAAATCTTGCCTAAAACCCCCACATCACCTCCTAGCCACCCTTCACTCTTCTTCAGTGGAAGTGAGATTGAACCCCCTATAGGAGAGCCTTTTGAATACTTTGAGGATCCTATTGGGGAAGAATAATAAGACCTTATTTCAACTAAGGAACTTGCTTCACCTATCTTAACCTGGCTGGGATCTAGAGAGCCTTTCCCATAAGAGAGGCAGATGGGGAAACTAAGATGAAAAAAATTAGCCCCATAGCTCTCCCACACTTTCATGGACTTACCTCTGAGAACCCTAACACATTCATGTTTGAATTTGTTGTTTTTTGTAGAAATTATGACTACACCTCTGATGATCATAATTTGAAGCTATTCCCATCCACCCTTAAGGATGCAGCCTTGTGCTGGTTCATGGGTCTGCCTGGGGATAGCATCACTACCTGGGCATAGATGGAAGAGACCTTCATTAGCAAATACAAATACTACTGTAGGTCCAAGGAAACTAAGGATGAGATCTTTAGGATGACTCTAGAGCCAGATGAATCCTTATAGTACTATGAAGAGAGGTTTCAATTGAAATATAAGAGATCTAATTGTACTCTTGATCCTGACTCACTTGAACGTGTAATTCTTAGAGGGATCAGAGAAGAGATGATAGAAACCCTGAATATGCTATCGAGAGAAGATATCTACCAACAACCCTATGAATCAATCAAAATTGTCTTTCGAAACCATTCTAGGGCATTTAGGAATAAGGGTAGAGCTAGCCAAAGTACATTTAATACCCCTCCCTCTTCCACCTTCATAAAACATGAGATTGGAAACATGCTAGAGGACTTCAAGAGTGACATGTTTCACACCTTTTCTTTGAAAATGGACATAATGCAGGTCAAAAGGAAGCAAGAGGAAGCAGAGAGATCCCTGGCCACATTTTTTCCTAGATGTACCAGGAAGCACCCAAGAAATGAATGTCCACTAAATTTCATAGAGGTTTTCTTAGTCTGTGAGGAGAATCGTGCCACAGAAAATTGTCCCTCCTTACTTGGACTTAAGGTTGTATATCAAGGTGGGGAAGCAATGCCAAAGCAACTCTATTTCATCAACCAGAGAAGGCCTCAAGGCCCTTGGCCATATCAACAAGGTATGCAAGGTGCACCTTACTCTTACTATCACAACAATCAGAGTGCACCCATGAAACCTTGGTACACCCCCACTCCTCCATCCTGGTCTACACCTCCTAATTGGCCTTACAACCCTTCATATCATCCTCATCTATTAAACCAACCATTTCAGTAGTATGTTCCACAACAACCTCACTAGAACAATCCATCCCAAGGGTGGAGGCCTCAACAAAATCAACCACCTATTCTAATTCCACCACCCCAACCTCAACCTTAGCTCACTCATGCTACTCCACCTAGGCTACCTATACTCGCACAACCCAATTTGAACCCGAACAATAGACAGGCACAGGATTCTCCCAGTGGAGAAACATCCTATCCAGCTTATGTTGTGGAGATACAGGAGGTTAATCTCAGGTTGGGAAGAGTAATCCCAGACAACCATCCTCTATCTCCACCTGTAGAGGTTGAGGAAGAAAGGAAAGAAAGTAACATTTAGATCCAACAACCTCCTTTTCTTGAGCGCTTGATCCACCCTAGTCAACACACCCCAAAGGAGACTAAACTCCTGGGAGAATTGGAAAATTTGTGTGTAAAGATACCACTTCTCTAGGCCATTAAGTATGTCCCTATCTACAATAGGCTCATCAAAGAAAAGTGTTTCAAAAAACCTGGGAGAATTAAGAGAGATACCCCCACCATCAATGTGGTAGGACAACTGTCTGACCTAATGCTAGGGAAGTTGATATTTCCAAAGTACCTGGACCCTGGTAGTCCATTTTTCGATGTGCATATAAATGGTTTCAGAGTCCCAAACACTCTAATTGATCTAGGGGTTGCCATCAATGTCATGACCGAGGAAACTATGTTGAAACTTAATCTCCAAAGAACTTTGAGGAAAACCACAACAGTTCTAAAACTTGCAGATCAGTCCACAGTAACCCCGGAAGGAATTTTTGAAGATGTTATGGTTTCCATTGACTCTTAGGACTATCCTATAGATTTCCTGGTCCTGCAACCAAAAACCAAGTTTAACGGTTTTTCCCCTCATCTTAGGGAAACCTTGGTTATCCACTACAGACGCTTATATTAGTTGTTAGGCTGGAAACATGACTATCAAAAATGGGCCTTTGTCTAAACATCTAGTTTTATATCCTCCATCCCAGCCTTCCATTGATCATGATCCCCCTATATGGTTGGAGGATGAATAATATGAGCTATATAACACTGCCCCTATGCATACCATAGATGTTATTATTAGAGATGGGTAGCTTGACGAAGATGAACTCATCGATCATGCCATTCAAAACTAGTTCTCCACTAAAATGCCTCTTGAAACCTTAGTCAAAGAGTCTAAAATCCAACCTTGGATGGAAGTGCACTCAGTTTAGTAAACCTCTGAATCCATCAAGGCTATTGAGTTTGGCCCATCCAGATCTTTGAAAAATCAACCCAAACCTCTCGAATGAAGAAGAGAAGAAATTATGCTAGCTTTTGAAAGAGAATCTAGATGCATTTTCTTTGGATTACAAATGCATGAAAGGGGTGCATCCTTCAGTGTGAAACCATCTTATTTACATCAAAGAAGGATGAAAGCCTGTGAGACAACCCCAAATAAGGATGAACCCAGCTCTGAAGGACATAGTTAAAGAAGAGTTGCAGAAACTATTGGATGCAAGGTTCATATATCCTATATCTGACAGTGAGTGGGTATCTCCTCTTTTCCTAGTCCCAAAGAAGAATGGGACGTGGTGAATTTGTGTTTATTATCAAGAAATTAACAAAGCCACCAAGAAATACCATTTCCCTTTACCCTTTATAGACCAAGTCCTGGATGGCCTTGCAAGGAAGAATTTATTTTCCTTCTTAGATGGGTTCAGTGGGTACAATCATATTCAAATCAGCCCTGAAGACCAGGATATGACCACTTTCACCTGCCCTTGGGGTACCTTTTCTTATAGAGTCTTACCCTTTGGGTTTTGCAATGCCCCAGCTACCTTCCAAAGAGTTGTCCTGAGCATATTTTCTGAGTTATTCCATGACTATGTCGAAATCTACATGGATGATTTCACACCATATGGGGATGACTTCCAGGAAGCTCTCTCCAATTTGGGTAAAGTAGTAAGAAGGTGCGTTGAGATGCATCTCTCCTTGAGCCCAGAAAAGTGTGAGTTCATGAAGGAAGAAGGGGTTGTATTAGGACACTCCATATCCCAAGCAGGAATACAGGTAGACACAAACAAAATCACTATCATCAAAATGGTACCTGCTCCTCAAAAGAAAAAAGATGTTAGGAGTTTCTTAGGCTTAGCCGGTTACTATAGAAGGTTCATCAAAGATTTCAGCAAGATGGCTTCGCCATTATTTGGGTTATTGGCCAAAGATTTTGAGTTTATTTGGCCTGGTCCTTGTCAAGAGGCTTTCGAGCTCATTAAGGAAAAGTTGACTACTGCGCCCATCCTCCGAGGTCCAAATTGGACTCTGCCTTTCCACATCCACACTAATGCATCCGAAAAAGTTGTAGGGGCAGCATTAGGAAAATTAGAGGACAAAATCCCTTATGCCATTTATTTCATCAGCAAGAACTTTTCCAAGGCCGAACTAAATTATATTGTTACTGAGATGGAGACATTAGCCATTTTCCATGCTTTGAACAAATTTAGGCATTATGTAACTAGATATCAGACCTTTTTTCACATTGATCATGCAGCCATCAAGTATTTAATGAAAAAATTGGATGTTAATGCTAGTATAATTAGATGGTTGTTACTTTTGCGGAAATTTGATTTGACTATTGTTGATAAACCTGGAAAGGAGAATGTTGTTGTAGATTTTTTGTCTAGGTTAGCTCTCCCTGCAGGTGAAGAAGGAATGGTGGATGACCAGCTTCCAGATGAGCACCTCTTTTCTATATCATCACTCTCACCATGCTTTGCTGATATATCCAACTACTTAGTTGCTGGGAGACTCCCTCCTAATATTTCATTCAGGGAAAGGAGAAAAATCATCAGAAAAAGCGCCCCTTTCACATGGATTGGGGGAAACCTTTTCAAGCTAGGCCCTAATCAAATCCTAAGGAGATGTGTAAGGGAGGAAGAAGTTTTTAATATCCTCTCTGCATGTCATGACAACCCATGTGGAGGCCACTATGCTGAAAAGAGAACTACTTACAAAGCTTTGCAGGTAGAATACTATTGGCCTACCCTTCCCCAAGATTCCAGAAGATACACCAGCAGGTGTGACCAATGCCAAAGGATGGGGAAACCCACGCAAAGGGATGAGATGCCTTTTCACCCTCAGGTGGCTCTTGAGCCATTTGACAAGTGGGTCATGGAATTTTTTGGGCCTATCGATCCACCATCCGGATAAAAGGAAGTATATCATAGTCTACATTGATTACCTGGCAAAGTGGGTTGAAACAAAAGCAGTGAAGGTAGCAACTTAGGAGAAATTAGCGTAATTTTTTAGGGATAACATGTTTTACAAGTTTGTGTACCCCAGAGAAATAGTCATTGATCAAGGAGCACAATTCACTTCCCACCTCATTGAAAATATTTTGAGGAAGCACAAGATCACACATAGAACTTATACTGCCTATCACCCTTAGGCGAATGGACAAGTAGTAGTAAATAGCAGAGCTTTAGAGAGAATCCTCACCAAGGTTGTGAGCAACAGCAGAAAATATTGGGCAGACAAATTGGTAGAAGCTACTTGGGCCTACAACACTACTTGGAAGACAACAACATGATTCACTCCTTTTGAACTAGTCTATGGTAAGAAGGCTCTACTTTCAGTTGAGTTTGAGTTCAATACTTTAAGATGGTATCTAAATTAAATATAGATCTATCAAATGCCCAAAAAGAGAGGTTGTTGCAACTAAATGGATTGGATGAGTTCAGAATGCAAGCACTTATTCACACGGAGGTAGTTCAGTTGCAAAGGAAGGTCTGGCATGATAAGAACATAAAAGAAAAGACCTTCCAAGAAGGAGATTGGGCGATGTTGTATGATTTAAGGTTTAAAGATTTCAAATGCAAGTTGATGACAAGATGGTTGGGACCTTACACAGTGGAAAAATGTTTTGATAATGCCGCAATTCAAATCAAAACCATAGATGAGGAAGGAATCCCCTTGCTTGTCAATGGTCACAGACTTAAAATGTATAAGAAGCCTTTTTTAAGGGCGGAGTTCATAAATTCAATAAGAAGAGAGGTGTATGTGACAGGAAACTCCATAGTTTCTCACACCTCCTTAAAAAAGGAAAGAAAAGAAAAAAGACAAAAAAAAAGATCTATGGGTGAAAACCTCTCTGAGGCACCCACGGAAAGCTTATGGGTTGAAAACCTCAATGGAGGCAACTCACTTTCTCTCAAAAAAAAAAAAGGAGAGAAAAAGAGAATAAAGATCCATGGGTGAAAACCTCTCTGATGCGCTCTAGGAAAGTTTGTGGGTTGAAAACCTCACTGAAGGCAGCCCACTTTATTTCAAAAAAAAAAAAAAAAAATACATCTACATCTCTGTGTTTTCTGTGTTTGTTGTTTTGCAGGTTATTAATGGTTCCTGGAAATGCAGGGGAGCATTCATCTTCTTTTCCCTTCTTCTATTTCACCATCCATCCCATCATTCACTTCATTCATTTTCATAACTTCTTCCATCACCTCCATATACCATATTCCTCCATTCCTGAGCACAATGTAGAAAAATAAATCAAGCCACAAACTGCTACAAACATCAATAAGTTCCTTCAAAAAAAAAGTTGTTCACGAACTGCAAAGAAAAACAAGGAGGAGCTGATAAAACAAACCCTAGGAAAGATAGGAGTGCCACCCATGGCATCTAGCGCAACCCCACGCAGCATCTACAATGGGAAGAAACAGCAAGAAATATCGACATCTCACTCAGATATTTTCTCATTCAACAAGTTGCTCACTCATAAAACAGGAAAATAAGGAATAACATAGCATATAAGAGGCTTGTCTGCAAATTCCAACTCCTGCAAACACCTTGAAAAAAACAAGTAAACTCAGGTATAGCTTCTCACCGCTCGCTATGCATCCATAATAGCCATAAATAATTAAATTTATGGACTTAGATTTTAAGGGGCATAAAGGTCACCAGTTAGCTTGGCCACCATCGTGAAGTATGACTAGGAAGAACTGAAAATTCACTCCACCTGGGCATACAAAGGAAAAAATTTAAATCAAGTGGAGTAGAGGAGAATAAGGGGAGGAAACATGCATTCCATCATGAATTAACAGCGAGAAGGAAATAATGGTCTCTAACAAAAACTGGAGTTGAGGCCGAGTTACATAAGCGCTCCAAAATTAGTCGCAAAATCTAATAAAAATAGATCTTGTCTCATCCAAACCAGTGAATTGAGATTTTTGAGGAAAAGAGACCAAAGGGAGCCGGTAGCACAACAGTACCGAGAGTGGTTTGCTTACTTAGATAGCGTGCAACAACAGCAGCAGTAGAACAACATCACCAAGAGAAGAACCATAAGAAGAAGAAGAGACAAAGGGCCAAGGAAAAATGGAAGAGATGGCAATAGAATTCATAGAGATAGTAGAAAGTGAGAAAGAAGTAGACTCACAGCACAGCACCACATCCCCTTAAGACAAAGAGGTATTTGCCACCTTAGCTCCTCTTAGTGCAAAGAGACAAAGGCACATCTCTATGTATTTCAGAGCTGATAAGAGTCATAGGATAAGTCAGAGAGAGACAGAAACTCCTCCCGTGAGCTCGACTATCATTGAAGAATCAGCAAGGGAGGATGAAAGAATCGAAGAAAAAATTCTGAAGGAGCAGTTGTAGAAGGCGCGGACAGAGAATGTAGCGTTGAAGGAGCAATTGCAGCAAAAAGGGAAACAAGTAGCCACCATGGTAGACTTATGCATAGAAGCCCTTCAGCATAGATTCCCTTCTGAATCATATGATGTGTACCTCAAGGAGAAATGGCTCCTATTTCAAATCAAAACTTTAGCCTCCCGTGGATCCCTACCTTTCCAAGATTGTAGAAAAATCATGGATTTATACAAGCAAGCTAACATGGTTGATCAAGCAAAGACAGCATAGTTTTATGTGCATAACATTTTGCTGACTAATCTAGATACTTGGGACCCCAATCCTACAATGGGGGATATGCAGTTGATGGCTTTAGTATCTTGGATGATGAATGAGGACACTAGAGCAAAAGAGATATGGTAGGTCATGAGAAGAAGAAATAGAGAGCCCTTACATATCAGACCAGAATTGTTCAACCCAAGACGAGTCATCCTTAACCATTGAGAGATTGAAAGGGACCCTGCACTAGTTGAAAGCTACCTTTAGACTCAAACACGGGTAACTGGCCACTTTGATGATGTTTCTAGGCATATAGAAAATGAGTGCATTATGGCCAGCTAGAGGAGATGGAACAACCTCCTGCACAACCTCAAGAACATGGAGTACCGTACTCCACAAAGACAAGAGGGCCATGCAAGCCAAAAATATCTAATGGTTGGGACTAAAGCTCATCCCACCTTTGTTGATGGGGCTAGATGATGAAAAGGACACAGATGCACAAGATAGAGAATGGGAGAATGCATAAAAGAATAATGGTTTTTACCCCCTTGAGGGAAATCTCACACTTATTCCTTAGGAAATTAGGGGGAATGTCAAAGCCTTAAAGGAAAGCCAGGAGGAGGATTAGTTGTTCAGAGGATGAGCAATGATTCAGAAGGGGGTGATGATGAGCTCCATCATTAGACATATTTTGAAGGGTTAATAGTCACCTTTTTTCCTTCTTATATCTCTTTTTCTTTAATTTTTATTATTATTTGGTTTTATGATGCTAGTATAGGTGGTGATTAAGGATAAAATACTTTGAGTTCCTAATATGAGGTTGAGTGCAGAAAATCATGAATTATTAGAATTTTTATAAGGATTTTATCATAAATACTTGGACGAGATAGCAAGGAGAAATTATAGGAGGATTTTCCACCTTCCTTAACTCTCAAAGGCAACCAAAGGATCCCAAATATTCTCTCTAGTAGTTTGAATTCCAAAGACAGCCAAAGGATCCCCAAGGATTCTCTCCAACAATTCAAATTCCAGAGGCAGCCAAGCAACTCAAAGAGGAGTGCACCCAATCTTTGTTTACTTGGAGTCAAGTGGACTCAATCACCATTTTCTAGGGAGTTTTTGGTAGCTGCCCTATAGAATAAATAGAGTAGAGATAGAGCTAGGAAGGGGCTCGATTCTAGTCATAACTTTGTTGAAAGCTATTGAGATTTTTATTATTTTTACTCAATGATTAAAATTTCAAAAATTTATGAGGTTATTCTTTTATGAGATGAGCAGACTGATTTCATTTACTAATTTAAGTTTCAAAGAGCTAGGCTCATGGGTTAGGGCCCAATCCATGTGCCTTAGCCTCTCTATTGTATTTGTTCTCTGCTTTCTGTCACTCAATTAGTTCTGCTTCTGATAGTTTCATTATTGTTTAGTTTTGCTTCCAGTATGCTGCTGTAGTTTTTAACTTTCTTATGAGGGTAATAGAATAGAGGAAAACCAAAAATTTGTGGATCAATACCCCCTTCTCATATCTGTCAATAGAGATCGAGGAGGGTAAACCTTCCCACAGACCCAAAAATTGATTTATGTTCACTACTTCTGAGATTAGAGTAGAGTTGCAATACCAGTTTCAGTCGTTCTCTTCACTATTTTTATCATGCACTTCATCTATTTTTTGTGCATGGATTAGCAGGTTTGTTTCAGGAATAGGCATCAAAAGCCCTAGAGAAATTATTAAGTCGCTCCGCTCCATTTTCCAATCCTTATCCATCTCTGTGTTATGCCTCTGAACCTTGCTTTTACGCCTCCATTCCCTCCTGTTTTCCACTTATTTTAACTGTTGCACCCACCTTTTATTCCCAAAAACACTTAAACCCTTCAACCTGCCTCATTCCTTTGTTTTTATCATTCATGATTTCCTTACCCCTTTTTAACGCAAAACACTTGAAACCCGTTAGAATTCGACCTTCTGCCCCTGCTCCTCGAACTTTCTACTATCGTACATCGCAAATCACAAATCGCAGTGTTTAGTTTCTTCCTTTAACACTTACTGCTCCCATCTTCTGATTATGATATTTCGATATCGCATATCGCATTTCTCAACCTTCACCCTTTCCTTCAAACTTACATCAATTCTCGTATCGCAATCGCACTTCGCAGCCTTTTCCTTTTTCTTTAAGAATTACCACTCCTTTTCGCCAATTGTGATAAATCCGCCACATCGCACATCATACTTCACATCGTTTTCATTTTTTCTCAAGACTTACCTCTTCCAAACGCCAATTGCAATATTGTGATCTCGCTTTGCCACCAGTCCCACCACCACGTTACCCATCGCAATCGCACTTCGCAACCTTTTCCCTTTTATTTTAAGACTTAATGCTCTTATATTCCAATTGTGACAATGTGATCGTGCTCCGCCGTTGGTCCCATTACCACGTCACCCATTGCAATTTCACTTCGCAACATTTTCCCTTTTTCCTTAAGACTTAATGCTTCCAAACTCTTTTTACGATACTATGATCGCGCTTCACCGTTTATCCCACCACTACGTCACCTAGCGCATTTCGTACTTCGCAAATTTTCTTGGAAAACATTTCCACTACCCCTCAAACTTTGCGATATTGTGAACTGCGATATCGCATTTCACATTTCGCATCTTTTACCACATCGCAAATCGCAAATCAAAATGTTTATCCCCGTCGCATTTCGCACTTCCAATTGTTTATTTTATTTCCTTTAATACTTACCGCTCCTTTCCGTCGATTGCGATATGATCAAAGCGCTCTGCCACCTGTCCTACTACCACGTCATCTGACTTATCACATTTCTCATTTCACAGTTCTTTCCCATCGCATATCGCACGTCGCACTTTCCTCCTGACTTCACTATTGCTTTCCCTCCAACTTTACGATATTTCTATTGTGATATCGCATTTCGCACCTCGCAGCTTTTATCCCGGCTCACTTCGCACTTCACAACTTTTGCTCCATCGCATCTCCACCATAGCACTTTTCAAATTATTCCGCTCTGAATAATATTTGCGTTATAATAAATTTTTAAGCATGGTAGATAGACCATAGGATAAGTAGAGTGCATTTAGTCGTTTGGCCAAGTTAAGTGTGGTTTAGAATTAGTTTTCTTCCTACCATTTTTTTCAACAATTTAATTTAGTTTCTTTCTATCATTTCCTTTTTGCACACTAAATTAGTTTCATTTCCATCATTTCCTTTGTGCAAATTAAGTAGTTTCCTTTTTCATTTCCTTCCAAAAATTTACTTTTCAGTTTTTATCACATTTTAAGTAATACCACCATTTCGTAAAGCAGAATAGGATGAAATGAATAGAATGCATCTATTGTGTATATAGCACTGTCACCTCCAAGTTTGTATGAACCCTGGGTTGTTAATGTAAAGTAGGGCAGCCCTTGGGAGTTGCAACACTCTTGGTGCAATATCAGGGCTGACCACGGTGATCGTTTATATCTTTGTAAGATTTCTAATTCAAACAAAATATTCTTTTGTAAATGCACACCTCCCCCTTAGGAGGGCACTCAGTATTTTTAAAAAATTACCACAGGATCATGATGGATTTTTTTTCGGATGCCCTTAAATATGATATTCATAACTTTGTGGCAGAATATTTGGTTTTCCAATAAAACAAAGTTGAGATAATTAATACCCCGGGTATGTTACAACCTTTAACCATTCCAAGACAGTGTTGGGACAAGGTCTCAATGGATTGTATCACGGGTTTACCCAAGTCTGAAGGAAAGAGTGTCATCATGGTGGTAGTTGATAGACTTACCAAGTATGTACACTTTTGTGCATCATCTCATCCTTTAAAATCTAGTACAGTTGCTACTACATTTATGGAAGCAATTCAAAAGCTACATGGAAATCCAAATATTATTGTAAGTGATAGAGATCCCATTTTCAATGGAATTTTTTGGACAAAATTATTTTCTTGTCTTGGTACTCAACTAGCTCATGGCTCATCTTATCATCCTCAATCTGACGAGCAAACTGAGATAGTGAACAAATGTCTAGAAGGATATCTTCGTTACATTTTATATGATAAAAAAACACAATGGGTCAAGTGGTTACCTCTATTTGAATGGTGGTATAACACTTCCTTCCATTCTGCAGCAAAAATGACCCCATTTATGGAACTTTATGGATATCATCCACCATCCATCACATCATCTTTAAGAGAAAATTCTAAGGTTCGAGCAGTGGAAGATCACATTGAGCATCAACAAAAAGTTCTCGGTACTTGAGAGCTCTACAACGTTGCAAGTGGTAAAAATGAATTTTACGTTCGGTGGTTTTATTTATTTATTTAACCCTATTCTGGTGTGCTCGATTAACTGCACCGATGTGTAATGTCTCTAAAGCGCACCGCTAGTTTTTTAAATTAAAAACCCTATAGTGGTGCACCTTGTTATTTACACACCAGGGTGTTTTAATACAGAAATAACATTGGTGCTTTGTGGAATTCTATCACCGAAATAGTGAAAATGAATTTTACGACTGACATTTTTTAAATTTGACCTTTGTCCGGTGCTATTGAGTAGTATACGCATTGGTGCTCTGATTTCAAGTAGCACACTGCTATTTTTAAAATTAAAAACCATATAGTGGTGCACATTTTTCTTTAAGCACCAGGGAATTTCAATACAGGAATAGCACTAGTGCTTCGTGTGTTGAAAATGCAGCAATAAAATATTAGTTTGACCTTTCCATGATCAAACTAGAGAAAATTCAAATTTCCCCATCAGCAAAAATTTGGAGTTAGTTAATTGACGTGACATGGCACTTGTCACTTAGTTAACTCAGTTAATTAGAGTTTTGGAAGCTTGAGTTCAATTGAGTATGATTGATTGCTAATTTATAGCAATATATTTTAGTTAATTTGATTTATTGTTAGTTAAAATAGTTCCAACTATTGTAGAAACTAGTGGAAGGCAAAGTTTGCAATGTAACTTCAATCACACTCAGTGGTCATCTAGTTAATTGATCAATTATCCAAAAATAATTGTTGCATGTAGAGAATTCAAGTTTCCCAGTTGAGATGGAGATTCCAAGGTAGTGTACTATCAATTGTAGACTAGTTCCATGTGTACAGGTGGTGCATGAAGTTAGATAATAGGCCTACAGGAATTGTGCAATCCAATTGAGGAATTTTCCTAAAAAATAGGGCATAATTCCTCAAGGAACAATGCAAGGAAATAGGAGCTTGGAGGCTTGAAAATTTGGCTAAGTATTGGCCAGGTTCAGTCAGTCAGGTAAAAGGATAGACTATACACTTGCAGGTTGTGCTCAAGCTTGAGCAAGCATTGTATTTCATCTCCATTCTTTTATTAATAAAATACAGATAATAAGGGATTACAAATAAAACTTTGTGCATGTGTGATGTTTCTTTTTGCATGTTTATTTTATATGTTATCTATCATGAATTAACTTCCGTAGATCAGTAGAGTAGCTTTGAGTCTTGTGATTTAGTAAATTTCATGAGTTGTTTCGAATCTACACATTAATTTCTAAATTGTATCAAACCAGGATTCACAGTAGAGAAGATATTTCGAAGTTGTCTTTGTAGGAGGATCATATTTGCGAGATAAATTATTTAGAGCTATAATGATGGCTTTCTATGGATTAAGAATTGAGTATTCCATTAAGGGGAGTTTGATTTATGTTGCTTGGAAGGAACGCATGGAGGTAATGCTGGAAGATAATGGGTTGAAGGAATTAATTGATACGGATATCTCGAAACCAGCAACGATTGATACTCAGAATCTAGTAGAATGGAAGAATTTTGTAGCAAAGGTGAGGAGAATAATATTGGAGGGAGTAAGAGACCATATTGTCTCAAATATCCACAAGAAAGAGACTTTGTATGCAACGTGGCAAGAATTGACAGATCTATTCCAAAATAGTAGTGACCATAAGAAGTTGGCACTCAAGGACAAGCTTCTAAATATACAGATGAAAAAGAATGACTCATTTCAGTATTATTTGATCATATTCACACAATGTCATGATGAACTTGTAGGAGTTGGTGTAAAATTCCCAAATGATGATTTGGTAATCCTATCCCTTCTATGGCTTCCCAAGATTTGGCATAGTTACCAAGATTCAGTGAATGGGAGGGAGAAACTACCAAATTGGGAATGCTTATGGTCTGATTCGGTATAGGAGGAAATAAGGCAGAATACCAGATACGAGACTTCATCCAAGGGTGAGGATGAAGAAAATTGTACCTTGGATGGAAAGGCAAAGAAGGGAAAAGGGAATAAATTCTAATCAAACTAGAATCCAGTTGCAGAATCCACTATCATGAATTCGAGCACTATGCCACAAAGTGTCCACACAAGAAGGAAAGAAATAAGACCTTAAGAGGAGTTGCAGATGAATTTTTGGCTTCACAGTTCAAGCTTGAATTCAACCTCATTACATGCATGACAAGAGCAGTGATGGGAAGTGTGTGGTACCTGGATAGTGGTGCCTCGTTCCACATGACGGGGAACAAAGAATTTTTTAGTGACTTGGAGGAGAAATATATCTAGATGCACATCAACATGGGAGATGATGGAAATAATAGCGTGACAAGTATTGGTATAGTCACCTTTCATAGGGATTCAGGATCCCCTCTCGGGTTCAAGGATGTGATGTTCGTTTCAAGTCTAAAGAAGAATATTATATTTGTTTCAGTTTTGGAAGATCGTGGTTATGATGTGATATTCAGAAAAGGAAAGGAATTCCTAAGACACATAGCCATGGGACAGGTGAAGAGGATTGGGGTTTGGGTAAATAACATGTACAATATAGATGTGTAGGATTTTATTTAATTGAGCACAAAGGAAGAGAAGGTGTAGAGCCATGATGTTGGTGAACTATGACATTGAATACTTGGCGATTTGCATCATGGAGATTTGAAGATCATGCAACGGATAACCACAAGCCTACCAAGAGGATCACTAGAGCAGAAAGACATATGGAAAGGGTGTACAATAGGGAAGTATACAAAATTCACCTTCCATGTGTTGGGCCGTGAATATGACCACTTTTTAACACTTATTTCATCCATTTTTACTCTTCTTTATCATGTCATTTATTATAATTTATCATATAAATCCATTTTATAATTATTTATGCTCTTATGGATAAATATTATTTCTTCTCTTTTATTTTTAATAAATAGATGATTATTATGCATAATTTTATCAATGATGGTTTATTAATATATTTTGTACCAACACTCACCATTTTAGCCTCCAAGATATTTGCCAGATTGTAGATTTGATCTCCAAACCATCATCAAATATTCCAACTCGGAAATTCGCTGGAATAAGAAGTGACAGTTTTGCGGTTGAGATTCTGGGCAAATGAAGAAGAATCTAGAAAATCCGGAACATGAGTTTTGTCCATAATGGACCAAATTAAGTTAATTTAGAATGGTTTGCCCAAATTCGGCCTGTATTGAGAGAAACGCAAGGTTCTCTGAGCACAATTTTCTTAGATTTGCTGTTGCGGCCGTCCTCCAAATTATCTCAGCTGCAAATCCAAATTCAACTTGGTTTTGTTGCAAGATTGATGGAAATATATTTTGTGGTTTATCAAGTTGTTGGGAACAATCCAATATTGTTATGAGAGATCATATTTGCTATTTAATTTCTCCTCTTTCTGATTATAAAAGGAGAGCATGTATTATGTATGGGAGAACAATGGATGATTATGGAATTCCTTTTGTAACACTATAATTCCTTGACTCTCGTGATCAAAGAGCAACTAATGTAAAAGATATTCATGTTTGATTAATACAAAGACACATTCTTGTTCCATTTCTGATCCAGGTGGATATTGGTGGTCACCCGCCTATTCCACTTGGGGCTCCACCATTGTCTATTTCAGTTTTTCAGTTTCGGCACAGTTTACTATTTTTAGCGGTTTTTCGGGTCCTAAACTTCCGGAGCCGTTTTGAGGCCCTAAACGACGTTTTTTGGGAAAACGGAGAGCAACATGGGTCCATGGACCGATGTTGCTCGTTCCAAATTTTTAGTCCTCGGATAGATCTTTCTAACGAGGTATGGTACGCGTCAAACGGAGATCGTATGCCAAAGTTACGCCCCTCGGAAGTTGAAACACCAATTTACCCAAACGGGGCCCATAGTTTTGGCGCTTCATCTCCTAGGGTTAGGGTTTTGGCTGTTTAGGATTTCCCATTGTTTCTAAATGATAAATAGGCCCTAGAGCCTCATTGTAACTCAGTTCAGAGGCCTGTAGCCGCCACATCTCTTCTCAGAGATAGCTACCAGCGCCCTAGCTAGTTTTATTTCCATTCTGTCTGTAAGCAAATTTCAGTTCTTTGATATTAATGAAATGAAGTGTTATTTCCGCTGCATCTCTGTATTTATGTTTATATGTTTATTTTGTTGCATTCCTGCATGAATCCAGATCAGTGGTATCAGAGCGGTATGCTTTTTCTCGATCCTTCTTTGCATGTCCCCAACGAGGTCGGGGTATAAGGAGCTAGGGCTCGATCTGGTGGAACCTTTGCAAGATCAGCCTCGCAAACCTCGATGGACGCCCATGGGGGATGAAAAGAAAGATGAGGGAGCAGGAGATCCTATCAAAATATTGCTCGAGGAGGCCCTCGAAAGACAAAGGAACGTGATGATGGATAACTTTGCTCAGATCCTTCAACGGCTACCCACCGGCGGCGCATCTGCATCCAGCAGCCACTCTGGAGGCGCGACTCCTTTTAAGGTACGAGTAAATTTTGACATTCCCATATTTGAGGGTCAAATAGACGCAGATGCCGTAGATAGATGGTTGAATCTGTTAGAAGGATATTTCTCGGTTCATGACTTTTCAGACCGGGAGAAGATTATTTTTGCACTCCTCAAAGCTACCCCCATGTTAAGGACTGGTGGGAAACCTACTGTGAGAACAAGGACCAGATAGAACCCTCTCTGTTCTCGGCCGTACCAACTTGGACTTATTTCCGAGACGCCGTCAAGGAATAGTACTATCCCGTGGGGAGCTATGAGGACAAGTACATACAATGGACCACGCTGCGACAACAAAGGGATCAAGATGTGCACGAGCTGACGAATCTGTTCCATACTCTGCGCACAAAGTTGGGTATCAAAGATTCAGAGAAACATTTGGTGCTAAAGTATCGCAGCTGTCTGCACAGATACATTCAGGAGGAAATGATGGAGTTCCTCGACATCTCCTCGCTTGGTACGGCATACCCGTATGCTGCCAAGATTGAGCAGAAATTCAAACAGAAGAAGCGAGACTTTGGATCTGCGAATCAAAAGCAAGGAAAAGGTGCTTCCAAACCGCAGAACAAAGGACAGAGCATGGAGGCTAAGGACAACCCGTCAAAGCCACAAGACAAGAACAACACCGTAAAGCCAAAGAAGGACACGGGAAAGTGGTGTGAGTTCCACAAGAGCTCCACTCACAACACAAGTGAGTGTCGGGCCAAGCAGTCGCTAGTGGCCGAGATGAGGGCTTCTGAGTCAGATGCATGCTCTGACTCCGAATCAGAACCTGAAAAGGTGAATGAAAAAGGGAAACAGATTATTGATGTGGAGCCCAATGCCACTGTTGCCACTGCAAAGATCCAAAAGGAGGAACCGAAAGATCCAGAGGAGGAGGAACGTCTCTTCCACTCCCAGATGTGGGTAAAGGGCTCCCCGGTACAGTTCATTGTCGACAATGGGAGCCAAAAGAACCTCATTTCAGCAGACGTCGTGAAGCGGTTGGGCTTGCCGACCATAGCTCACCCACATCCATACACCATCGGGTGGCTTCACCAAGGACGAGATCTCCGCGTCAGCCGGCAGTGTCGCCTTCCCTATAGCATCAAGCCCTTCACGTATGAGGTATTATGTGACGTTGCTCCTATTGATGTTTCTGATGTATTATTAGGACAACCATACTTGTGGAAGCGTCATGCTGTGTATGAGTCTCGGCCTCGTGTTGTTATTGTTACTTTGGGAAATAAGTTGTACAGGATACCAGAGGTACCACCTCCTGCTGCTATCTCTTTGGTTACTGCAAAACAATGCAGTAAGCTCATTTCCCAAACCAGAAAATTCATTTTCCTGATGATCCGCTCCCAGGGCAAGAAGAAGACTGTGGCCACGACCTCTAGAAAAGGCTCCTCTGCACGACAACAACAAATGGATAAGGTTGTGGAGGAGTACGGGGACATCTTCACCTCACCCACAGGGGTTCCTCTGCACTGCCAGGTCAAGCACCCGATTGATCTGACCCCAGGTGCGCCACTACCCAATGGACCGATCTATCGACGCTCTGTTCTGGAAAATGATGAAATCAAGAGGCGGATTCAGGAGCTGTTGCAGAAAGGTCACATCAGACCAAGTTCATCGCCCTGTGGGAGCCCGATCGTGTTGGTACAGAAGAAGGATGGGACGTGGAGACTCTGTATTGACTATCGGGCGCTGAACAAGATCACTGTCCGGAATAGGTACCCAATCCCACTGATTGATGACCTTCTGGACCAACTCAAAGGTGCAAAATATTTCAGCAAGATCGACCTGAAGTCTGGGTATCACCAGGTACCAATTGAACCCTCTGATGTGTGGAAGATTGCCTTCAAAGCCAAGGAAGGCCTTTTCGAATGGCTGGTCATGCCTTTCGGGTCGACGAATGCTCCCGCCACCTTCATGAGGATGATGGATGACATCTTGCGGCCATTCACCAACTCATTTGTAGTGGTGTACTTGGATGACATTCTGATCTTCAGCCAGACTTGGGAAGAGCACCTTCACCACATCCGACAAGTCCTCCAAACACTGCGGCAACACAAGTTGTGTGCCAATTTGGAAAAGTGCACTTTTGGCATGACCCAGGTTCAATATCTGGGATACATTATTGATGAAAGGGGGGTGCATGTGGATCCAGCCAAGATCCAAGTCATTCGGGATTGGCCACCCCCAACCACTATAACAGAGCTTCGCAGCTTTCTGGGTCTTGCTAATTTCTATCGGAGGTTCGTGTTGGGATTCTCTCATATCACTTGGCCCTTGAGTCAAGTTACCAAGGGAGGAGCGAGAGCAAAAAAATTTTGGTCGGAACCTCAACAGAAGGCGTTCACAGAACTGAAAAACCGCCTCTGTTCTGCCCCAGTGCTCACTTTACCAGACTTGCAACAGCCATTTGAGATCGAGACAGATGCCTCCGACTATGCTATTGGGGCAGTTCTTACTCAACAGGGACATCCAGTGGCATTTCACAGTGAGACATTGTCTGACACAGTTCGCAAGTACCCCACATATGACAAAGAAATGTACTCCATTATGCAAGCTTGTCGACAATGGAAGCATTACATTTTGGGGAAGGAAACAATCATCCACACAGACCACAGGCCCCTGCAGTTCATACAGACACAAGGGAAGTTGCAGAATGATCGCCATAAGAAGTGGTCTACATATCTGCAACAGTTTCATTTGAACATCAAGTATAAGAAGGGTAGCACCAATCATGTTGCAGACTGCCTCAACCGACCACCGATCGTGGCACTCACCACTGTGCTCAACTCTTGTGGGCACGAGACTTCTGATTGGCCGCTTCTCTATGAGAGTGACCCAAAATTCGGCCAAACTTACAAGGCACTCTTGGGGGGTACGCAAGTTCCAAATTTTCACCTCCAAGATGCACTTTTATGTCACATGGGACACCTTTGTGTTCCTTCAAGAGAGCGTGCCAAGATGATATGGGAAGCACACTACAGTCGAGTCGCTGGGAATTTTGGGGTCGAGAAAACAGTAGCAATCCTACAGAAGTATTTCTATTGGCCAAAACTTCGAAAGGATGTCGAGAAGCACATCAGATCCTGCACTGCTTGTGCCATTGCCAAACCGACCATCAAGAAGCAAGGCCTATATACTCCTCTACCTACCCCTAGTCGACCTTGGGAATCCATCTCCATGGATTACATGTCGGGCCTGCCTTCTACTAAGGAGGGAAATGACTGTGTTTTTGTGGTCGTCGACAGATTCTCGAAGATGGCCATTATGGCGGCCTGCAAGAAGAATATCACAGCAGAAGCCACTGCTAAACTCTTCTTTGAACGAGTGTGGGTGCACTTGGGGATCCCACAGTCTATCATATCAGATCGGGATAGCAGGTTCCTCAGCACATTTTGGTCCAGCCTCTGGTCGATGTTGGATACCAAGCTCACCAAGTCCACAGCTTTCCATCCCCAAACAGATGGCCAGACAGAGGTCGTCAACATAATGATTGTACACATTCTGCGCATGTACAATTCAAAGCATCCACGCACATGGGACGAGAGCCTCCCTTATGTACAACATAGTTATAACCGGGCTCTCCACAGTTCAATTGGCCATAGCCCCTTTCACGTGGGCTTGGGATTCCAGCCACTATGTCCCATTGACGTAGCCATGCCATTTGCAGCTGCTCAGGCCGATTCAGCGCACGTCCAGTCTGAAGTTGACAAAGCAAGTAGCTTCATCGAGCGCATTCAACACATCCGCCAACATGTTCATGATATATTGGACAGAGCCAATGCGAAGTACAAGCAGCGCCATGATCAACACCGGGTGCCACACCACTTCCAGGTGGGCGACAAAGTATGGCTACATTTGCAGAAGGAGCGCCTCACTGGACCTCACCGCAAGCTTCGCCCGCTCCGATACGGGCCGAACACCATCACCAAGGCTGTAGGTAACAATGCCTTCGAGCTTAGTATTCCACCATTCCTTGGTCTGCACCCAGTCTTCAATGTGGATCGCCTTCGTCCTTACTTTCCACCTCTACTGGACACCTCGGACATTGCAGAACAACTCACACCAACCGAGTTAAACCCAGACTGCATGGAACAGGCCACCACAGATTGTATCATGGACATGCATATCAAGAACACTCGTCAACAGCAGATCCAACTGTATCGGGTTGTCAAAGCTGGCCAACTCCCGCACCAAGGAAAGTGGTTCACCAGGGACCAAGTTCAGCAGAAATTTCCTCATCTCATGGAGGAACTTAACGCAATGGGGACCATTGCTTCCTAAGGGGGGAGGAATGATCCAGGTGGATATTGGTGGTCACCCGCCTATTCTACTTGGGGCTCCACCATTGTCTATTTCAGTTTTTCAGTTTCGGCACAGTTTACTATTTTTAGCAGTTTTTCGGGTCCTAAACTTCCGGAGCCGTTTTGAGGCCCTAAACGACGTTTTTTGGGAAAACGGAGGGCAACATGGGTCCATGGACCGATGTTGCTCGTTCCAAATTTGTAGTCCTCGGATAGATCTTTTTAACGAGGTATGGTACGCGTCAAACGGAGATCGTATGCCAAAGTTACGCCCCTGGGAAGTTGAAACACCAATTTACCCAAACGGGGCCCATAGTTTTGGCGCTTCATCTCCTAGGGTTAGGGTTTTGGCTGTTTAAGATTTCCCATTGTTTCTAAATAATAAATAGGCCCTCAAGCCTCATTGTAACTCATTTCAGAGGCCTGTAGCCACCACATCTCTTCTCAGAGATAGCTACCAGCGCCCTAGCTAGTTTTATTTCCATTCTGTCTGTAAGCAAATTTCAGTTCTTTGATATTAATGAAATGAAGTGTTATTTCCGCTGCATCTCTATATTTATGTTTATATGTTTATTCTGTTGCATTCCTGCATAAATCCGGATCAATTTCTCAAGCTCTGAAGTAAAACCCAGCGGCGTTTCACCGGAGGTTGAGGGCCCAGCCCTGGTGGATCGATCCGCTGTTTGTATCTCTATCTTTTCATTATTGTTGTGAGATAGTTAATATTTGATTTTATTACAGTTTTCAAGTTAATCGGTTTGTTGTTTAATTGCTTATGGATCTTGGTGTGTTACGTTAATGAATTGCATTGTTGTACCATTTCAACAAGGATCTTAATTCCCGTATTATTCATCTTGTTATTATTTACTAAAGCTTTTTTGTTCAATATTTAACTCCATTTTCTTGTTGTTCATGTCGATTACTGTTTAACAACGTTTGCTGTGGGCTTGGTGTTTAATAGAATTGTTGTTTTAAGTTAATATTTGTTGCTGATCACTTCCGATTCATTAGCTTCAGATTACAGAAAGATTGTTTATTTACATTGTTACAGTTTGTTGTTTATGCACATAGCCATTCAATTACAGATTGCTTTTCATTTATAATTCTTTCTTTTGATAAGAGTTCTTCTTTGTTTACTTTCAACAGCAGTTAGTTCAATTTTGATTTCCCTTTGATTGCTTTAAAGTAGGACTGTCAACTATAGAGAACATTGGTTATTGCTTCCTCGTTCCCAGATTGATTGTCTTGTTCCAGTTTGATTTCAATTGCATCAATTTCTAGAGGAATGAGTTATTGCTACTGTATCCTTGATTGATGTTTGCTGAGTGAATAGTTAAGTTTCAGAGCATTTGAATTTATGTTATTGTAATTAAATTTCTCTTCCAAGCATTTGTTTACTTCTGTATTTAGAATATTGTACTACATCTCACACAACATTGCTCTTGGATAAATTGCCACCTCAGACTGAGTACACTCTTGAAATAAAAATTCGTTCCTAGATTGATAATTAATGTAGGATAAATAGGTGTTAAAAAGATACCTTTTATACCTCAACATTTTGGCGCCGTTGCCGAGGATCGAACCCGGGTCACCCGTGTGACAGGCGAGAATACTCACCACTATACTACAACGACAATATTCATACTTTTTGCCACAATATTCATACTGCATTTCTATAGAATTTTTGCTGATTGAACTTTTTGCATGCATCTTATCTATTTCCATTCAAAACTAAAACTGTGGATTCAAGAAAATTGCATATAGAATTGTAATTTGTTTACAAGAGAACAACAAAGAGGGGGGGGAATTCTATTCGCAGCATGACCACACTATTGCAACTAATAGCAAAGGCTCGCGAACGCACACAATTATTCAGACATGATGTGCTTGCATGGCTTCCACCTTTTGCATCACTTTCAGTATCCGCTCAGCCTACATTAGCTTCAACAAAGGCCAGTCCGTACACGTCATTCCACATTTTTTCGGAGGTAACACTTGAGGTAAAATAGCATAATTTTCTAATTTATTATGAATTTAGGAGAATTTCATGAAAATCCATTGAGCATTATTTATCATCATACATTCCACATATTTACCACTTCCCATTTTTTTAGACACGTCTCATCTTTCAGTTTGGGGGAGTGTTGATTTCCTTCATTTCTTTCTTATGACAATGTCAGTAATATTCTTTATCATCCATTGATATTCTTATTCATTCTCAACACCTCCCTTATTGCATGTTGTTTTATATGAAGCATCGATTTTAACAGATTGTAGCAACCACCTCTCTTTGTTTTCTAGCATCGCATGAGGACATGCTAATTCTTCAGTTTGGGGCGGGGAATTGCTACACATGATGGATGTTTTCTAATCTCTTTCTCGTTTAAGGCATACAATTTCATTTTTATATAGTGCAAAAATTGATTTGCATATATCTTTAAAACTATGAACTGAATTCTTGTGACTTCTGGATAACAAGGAGGTATCATTAAAATACACAAACCCAGATAATTTCACGGTAAATTAGTTCATAAAATTTCAAAAATTATGCACTATCACCTACAACCATTTTGTTTATATATCATGATTTGTGCATCAAGACGATCTGATTTTTGAGAAAATGATTAATGAAGGTTGTTACTTATGTCACATTTTTCTGCAACTTTATAAACATATAGTTGAACGTCAACTGTAAAAATTGTTACGCCTTCATAAAGATTGCTAAAATTTAATATTCATTATTTGAGGAAAAATTCATTTGTTCCATCCATTTCATGAGTTAACACATGGGTTTTGTCTTTGGGTTGCATGCGGACATGCAATATATTCAATTCTGGGTTGCATAAGGACATGCAATATATTCAGTTTGGGGGTATGTTGGGCCGTGAATATGACCACTTTTTAACACTTATTTCAACCATTTCTACTCTTCTTTATCATGTCATTTATTATAATTTATCATATAAATCCATTTTATAATTATTTATGCTCTTATGGATAAATATTATTTCTTCTCATTTATTTTTAATAAATAGATGATTATTATGCATAATTTTATCAATGATAGTTTATTAATATATTTTGTACCAACACTCACCATTTTGGCCTCCAAGATATTTTCCAGATTGTAGATTTGATCTCCAAATCATCATCAAATATTCCAACTCAGAAATTCGTTGGAATAAGAAGTGACAGTTTTGCGGTTGAGATTCTGGGCAAATGAAGAAGAATCTGGAAAATCCGGAAATGGGTTTTGTCCAGAACGGACCAAATTAAGTTTTTAAAGAATGGTTTTCCCAAATTTGGCCTGTATTGAGAGCAACGCAAGGTTCTCTGAGCACAATTTTCTCAGATTTGCTGTTGCGACCGTCCTCCAAATTATCTCAGCTGCAAATCCAAATTCGACTTGGTTTTGTTGAAAGATTGATGGAAATATATTTTCTGGTTGATCAAATTGTTTGGAACAATCCAATATTGTTATGAGAGATCATATTTTCTATTTAATTTCTCCTCTTTCTGATTATAAAAGGAGAGCATGTATTATGTATGGGAGAACAATGGATGATTATGTAATTCCTTTTGTAACACTGTAATTCCTTGACTCTCGTGATCAAAGAGCAACTGATGTAAAAGCTATTCATTTTTTATTAATACAAAGATGCGTTCTCGTTCCATTTCTCAAGCTCTGAAGTAAAACCCAGCGGCGTTTCACCGGTGGTTGGGGGCCCAGCCCTGGTGGATCGATCCGTTGTTTGTATCTCTATCTTTTCATTATTGTTGTGAGATAGTTCATATTTGCTTTTGTTACAGTTTGCAAGTTAATCAGTTTGTTGTTTAATTTCTTATGGATCTTGGTGTGTTACGTTAATGAATTGCATCGTTATTCCATTTCAACAAGGATCTTAATTCCCGTATTATTCATCTTGTTATTGTTTACTAAAGCTTTGTTGTTCAATATTTAACTCCATTTGCTTGTTGTTCATGTCGATTACTATTTAACAACATTTTCTTTGGGCTTCGTGTTTAATAGAATTGTTGTTTTAAATTAATTTTTGTTGCTGATCACTTCCGATTCATTAACTTCAGATTGCAGAAAGATTGTTTATTTACATTGTTACAGTTTGTTTTTTATGCACATAGCATTCAATTACAGATTGCTTTTCATTTCTAATTCTTGCTTTTGATAAGAGTTCTTCTTGTTTACTTTCAACAGCAGTTAGTTCAATTTCGATTTTCCTTTGATTGCTTTAAAGCAGGACTGTCAACTATAGAGAACATTGGTTATTGCTTCCTCGTTCCCAGATTGATTGTCTTGTTCCAGTTTGATTTCAATTGCATCAATTTCTAGAGGAATGAGTTATTGCTACTATATCCTCGATTGATGTTTGCTGAGTGAATAGTTAAGTTTCAGAGCATTAGAATTTATGTTATTGTAATTAGATTTCTCTTCCAAGAATTTGTTTACTTTGTATTTAGAATATTGTACTACATCTCACACAGCATTGCTCTTGGATAAATTTCCACCTCAGACTGAGTACACTCTTGAAATAAAAAGTCGTTCCCGGATTGATAATTAATGTAGGATAAATAGATGTTAAAAAGATACCTTTTATACCTCAACACCATGATCATGACAACAAGGTGCATGCAGTCCTTGAAAATATCCACTTTAATGTCTGTGGAACTTTCTCGAAAGCCTCCACTACCAAACGCGAGTATTATTTTATCTTTGTAGAATATTTCTCACGGAAGTACTAGATCTACCTCATGCAGAATAAAGACCAGACATTCTCCCAAGTTTGTTGAATTCAAAGCACTTTTTGATAAATAAATTGGAAGGAAGGTGAAGGCTCTCAAGAGTGATAATGGAGGTGAGTATGTTCCGAATGAGTTTAAAATTGTTTTTGCAAAGGAAGGCATTTGATGGGAGTTGACAGCACCCCACAACCCACAATAGAACAAGGTTATTGAGAGGAAGAATAGAAGTATTGTGGGCGCAGCAAGGGCGATGTTGCATGACCAAGGCCTACCACTACACTTGTGGGTGGAAGCATGCAACACAATGGTCTATTTTGAGATTGGGAGTCCTCATAGGATTCTTGGCATGAGTACACCAGAAGAAGATTTTTCAGGGACGAAACGAGATGTGCCACACTTCAATATCTTTGGAGCATCATTATATTCCCATGTCTCCAAGGAATCACGGAATAAGCTAGAGTCAACACTAGAGTTGGGGATATTTGTGGGGTACACAGAAACACCACACAACTATTGTGTGTACTTTCCATCCCTCAGAATGACATTTGTATGAAGGGATGTGAAGTTAAATGAGGAGAGGGAAATGAGGTGTTCTCTTGAGAGGCAGCTTCAGTTGCAACCTAATTTGGAGCTTTTGACTCCAAAGGAAGAACCTTGGGAATTTATGGAGCAGCCACAAGCAAAGGAGAAAATAGCGGAGACAACCACTCAAACAAATACGTACAGAGAAGGAAGGAAACAAACTAGGGAAACTTACAAATTATTTCCTGATGTGAGAGAGAATTTTGGAGCACCCACTTCACAGCATAGGCAGAGGAGCTCACTTGACCGGTACATTGGCTACATGGCTATGATGATTGAGCTTGTAGATACTGAGCCACCCTCATTCGAGGAAGAAATAGATAAACCTATATAGGTTGATGCTATGGTAGAGGAATATGATTCCATTGTCAGAAACAATGTTTGGGAAGTGGTCCCAAGACCAACAGATAAATCAGTGGTACGTTTGAGATGGATTTACAAGGTAAAGCATCCATCATATGGAAGTATAGAGAAGCATAATGTCATATTTGTGGCTAAGGGTTACTCTCAGGTTGAAGGAATTTACTATGAGGATACCTTTTCTCCAGTATCAAGGTACTCATCCATCAAATCAATTCTAGCACTAGCTACGCAAATGGGGTGGAAGATCCACCAAATGGATGTGAAGACAACATTCCTCAATGGATTTATTGAGGAGGAGGTGTACATTGAGCAACCAGAAGGTTTTGAGACCTTTGATAGAGAGTCACATGTGTGCATACTCAAGCGAGTGTTATATGGACTGAAGCAAGCCCCCCATGCCTTATACACTTGGATCGATAGTTATCTCATTAGTTTGGGCTTCACCAAAAGTGAAGTAGATGCAAACCTCTATCATATTTTGGTAGAAGGTAAATTATTTATTATTTTCTTATATCTTGATGACTTGATTTTAATTGTTGATGAAAAATTGATCATATCTTGCAAGGAGGACCTTGAAAGAAAGTTTGAAATGAAGGACATGGGTCTCATGCACTATTTCCTCATTTTGGAAGTATGGAAAGGAGAAGGGGAATTGTTTCCCTCTCAGGGAAAGTATGTCAATGAGATACTTCATATGTTCTGCATGCAGAGTTGTAAACCCATGGAGACACCTCTAACGACAAACTAAAGGAAGGAGGATTCCACTTCAAATGAGGAAGTGGATGCTATTGTTTACTGACAGTTGGTGTGTTCACTCGTGTATCTTATGAACACATGGGCAGACATGTGCTATGCAGTCAACCAGTTGAGCCAAGCTATGGTTCGACCTACCAAATTATTTTGGAGGGCAGTTAAGCATGTTCTATGGTACCTCAGAGGCATTATTCAGTCTGGAATATGGTACAAAAGGATAGAGAGAGTGAAGCTATATGACTTCACAGATGCAGAATGGGAGGGGAGTCCATAAGACTAGAAGAGTACATCAAGAGGACTTTTCAGTGTTGAGTCTGCAATTTTTTTTGGTACAACAGGAAGCAAAGATTAGTGGCATTGAGCTCAAGAGAAGGAGAATACATGGTTTCCAGTCAAGTAGCATGTGAGGAAATATGGATGAGAAACATCATTTTTTGGTTATTTGGTCAAATGATGGATCCTATCATGATTTACAGTGATCATCAGAGTTGTATTTAGCTCTCTAAAAATATTTTTTTTCCCGATCGATCCAAACATATAGATATCCAGTATCATCATCTACGAGTTTGTGTGCATAGGCAGATAATGTTGTTGCAATACATTTCAACAAAGTAACAAGATGCAAACATTTTGAAAATGGCTTTATCAAGAGGAAAATTCGAGTTCCATCGAGGTGGGATTGGGGTATTTGATAATCCATTTCTTGCTAAGTGGGAGTGTTGAAAATCTAGCAAGAAAATCTCATTTTGACCTTACCATGGTCAAACTAGAGAAAATTCGAATTTCCACATCAACATAATCTTGGAGGTAGTTAACTGAGGTGACATGGAACTTGTCACTCATTTAACTCACTAAATTAGATTTTTGGAAGCTTGATTTCATTTCAGTGTGATTGATTTCTAATTTGTAGCAATCATATTCAGTTAATTTGAGTTATTGTCAATTAAACTAGTTTCAACTATGGGAGAAACTAGTGGAAGGTCAACAGTTTATCTTCAGTCATACTCAGTGGTCATCTAGTTAACTAATAAATCAACCCAAAATAGCATTTACATGCAGAGAATTCGATTTACCCAGTTGATATGGATAGTCCAAGGCAGTGTACTATCAGTAATATACTAGTCCCATGTGTGCAAGTGTTGCATGCAGTTAGAGAATGGATACAGGAATTGCGCAATCCAATTAAGGAATTTCCATAAAAAATAGGGGCTAATTCCTCAGTGAAATAGGAGCTTGGAGTCATGAAAATTTGTCTAAGTATCAGCGAGGCTTTAGTCAATTAGGCAAAGGGATAGACTATACACTTGCAAGTTGTGCTTAGGCTTCAGTAAACATTATATTTCATCTTTATTCTTTGCTTAATGCAATACAGGTAGTAAGGGATTTTGAGCAATGGCTTTCCCCTAGATAAATATTTGTGTGTGTATGATTTTTCTTTTTGCGTGTTGATGTTATGTGTTCTTGATTGTGAATTAACTTATGTAGATTAGTAGAGTAGCTTTGAGCCTTGTGATTTAGTAAATTTCATGAGCAGTTTCAAATCTACACATTAATTTCTACATCATGGGAGTATATGACCAAATTTTTTTAAATTTAACCATTGTCTAATGCAATCGAGTACTATGTGCATTGGTGCTCTGGTTTCACCTAGTGCACCGCTATGTTTTAAAATTTAAAACCATATAGTGGTGCACCATGTTATTTATGCACCGAGTCTTTTCAATACAAGAATAGCATCTGTGCTTCATGGGAGTATAGCACCGAAATGGTGAAAATTAATTTTACAACGGACATTTTTTAATTTAATCTTTGTTTGGTGCTATTGAGTAGTATACACACTGGTGCCCCTGATATATATAGTGCATCATTGTTTTTATTTGTATAAAAAAATGTTGCAATGGTGTACCACTTTATATTAAGCATTGGGTCTTGCAATTCAACAAACAGCACCAGTGCATAGAGTATTATAAGTGCACCGTTATTTTTAAGTTTAAAATCCCACAACAGTGTGTCATATTTTTTATGCATTGGGGCATTCATATATGGATTTATCATCGAGGCTTTGTGAGATTATAGCACCAAACTGAGCATAATGAATTTTACGACTGACATTGTTTTAAATTTAATCCTTTTCTAGTGTTATCAAGTAGTATATGCACTGGTGTGCATTATCTATTTAGCACACCATTATGTTTTTATTTTTTATAAAAGATTAACTCTATTACTATGCTCTATATTTTTTTAAACACAAATGTGTATAATTGTATACCGCACTAGTGCGTTAATGTATTATAGACACATCATTAAAAAAACATATGATAAAACATCCACCTGCACAACTCTGCTAGTTACCTCTGCTACAGAAATATTTTTGGTCTATTTTTATAGGGGCTTCCACAAAAACCTCTGCTAGAGAGTCTTTTCCTTGTAGTGAAGCATGGCAATGACAAATTTTCTAATATGACCATATTGGTTGCCTGCAAGAAAATTTTCACAGCAAAATCCACTCCCAAACTCTTCTTTGAATGAGTGTGGGTACATTTCAGGATCTTGCAAACCATTATATCAAATCGAGATAGCAAGTTCCTAAGCATATTATGTTCAAGCCTCTATTCATTTTTGGACACCAAGCTCACAAATTTGACTACATTCCACCCCCATATCAATGGCTAGACAGAGGTCATCAACAATATGATAGTGTGCATACTACGCATGTACAACTATAAGAATCCACAAAGATGGGATGAGAGTCTTCCCTATGTGCAACACAGTTATAACAGAGCTATCCATAGCTCAACTAGCCACAACCCCTTTCAAGTGGGCTTGGGATTTCAACCACAATGTCCTAGATTGATGTTGCATTTCCTCTTTCCACTACATAGGAATAATTTGCACATGTTCAATTAGAATCTAATAAAGCCAAAATGTTTATTGAGCACATTCAACACATTTTCCAACAGGTTCACAACATCATGGATACAGTTAATTGCAAGTAAAAATAATGACATTATCAACATCAGGTGTTACATAAGTTTCAGGTGGGCGACAAATTTTGGTTACATCTGTAGAAATAACGCCTTGTCGGAGCCCATCACAATCTTTGGACACTCCAATATGGGCCTTACATCGTCACCAAGGCAATGGGAGAAAATTATTTTGAGCTCAATACCCCCCTATTCCGTGCCTTGCACCCAATGTTCAATGTGGACTACCTTCAACCATACTTTCCACCATTTCTGGATACATCAGGCATCACTAAGCAACTAACACCAACAAATATCAACCCAAACTACATTGAATAGGCCACAACTGATCAGTTCATGGACACATAAGTCAATAACACTTTCCAAAAGAGGATCCAACTTTATTGTGTTGTCAAAGCTGGCCAACTCCTGCACTAAGGCAAGTGGCTCACTATGGACCAAGTTTAGCAAAATTTTCCCCAACGCACTCAACGCAATGGGCACCACTGCTTCCTAAGGGGGGAGGATTGATCCAGGTGGATATTGGTGGCCACCTTATTTTTCCACTTGGACCCCCAACATTGTTTCCTTTCAATTTCTTTAATTCTAGCACAACTTTCTATTTTTGGAAATTTTTGGGGTCCTTAAATTTTGAACTTGTTTTGAGGCCCTAAATGGCATTTTTTTGGAAAATGTACCTATCCAATCACCCATATGGCAAGATCTTATTGAGAAATTTTTTTTTCCTTCGATAGATATTCTTAATGAGGTATCATGCACACTAAATGAAGATCATATGCACAAATTACAACCCCAGGAAGTTGGTGTTCTAACTAATCCCAACACGGCCCACAAACTTTTGTCGCTTCATCTCTTAGGGTTATGTTTTTGGATGTTTAGGATTTCCATTGTTTATTTAAAATAAAAAGGACTTCAAGCCTCATTTTAATACAACTCATAAGGCATGTAGTTGTCAAATATAAGTTTCCATCGCCCAAGCTAGTTTTTTTCTATCCTGCATGTAAAAAAATTTCAATATCTATTATTAATTAAATGAAGTTCAATTTTCATTACAAATTTATGTTTCTATTTAAATCTGTATTTCATTTTGTTCCTGCATATTATTTGGATTAGTGTTGGATACCTCCAAGAGTAGGGGGCCTCCCTTCTATGAAGTCCCAATTAGACCTCACATTGTTTGGGATAGGAGCCCCATTTGTGAATTCATCCCAGCTGCCATTACAATTATCTTAAAGATTTTCCTTAGCTGCAATTATCAACATAAGAGATCATACACAAAATTTTCGAGATAAGAAATTAAGTTAGCTTTGTGAAACATCAATTTCAATGTATATAAAGTACTTTCACGAAGGGAGAGGAAAGAGTGAGCCTTTAGAAGAAAATTAATAGTATTATCCTAATAAATACACGCGCATATATAGAAAGAATTGATAATTAACCTGCAAAACAGTTCACAAAGTAACAACGATCATGAAAAAAAGTAAGAATTCACAATTCAACAAGATGTATACTAAATATAACAAAATAGTTCAATGTCCTTAATACATATGAACATAAACATATACCATAAACATTAAAAGAATAGTCTTAGAACATCCACGATACATGCATGAAAGTGCATCGGCTATGAGAGATTCAATATATTACATGAAATTTCCCAGATACATAGTTACAACGATGCATCATTAGCCCCAATAGTGGAACATGAAGCTACAACTTGCTCCTCTAAAGAATGATCTTTTCTCATATTCTAAGCTAGAGAAGCCAAGCTAAAAAGTCATTTTATTGAGTTATGAGGGTTTATTTATAACAAATAAAGTGACCTTTCACCTCCCATATGACTCTTAACCTCCCTCGTGACTCTTGAGCTCCCAGATGATTTTTGAGCTCCTACATGACCCTTGGACTTCCTAATGACTCTTCACATTCCATGTGTGACCCTTGGGCTTCCACACATGTTACATTTTCTAATTTTTGAAATTACAAAATTACATTCCACCATAACTGTGGTGAGATTACATGGGACGAAATAATATTATTGTGTTCACATCTTAAGAAGTTACAATTTGGTGACTGTGACATGAGACTTCATTATGATGTGTCAATGCCAAGTTATTTTCTTTGTTTCTATGTATTCAACTCTTATATATAGATTTGGAATGTGCTTCATCTTCACCCTCCAAAGGGTTTGGATAAGCATTTAAACCTTCTAAGTAAACATGCGTTTTCATCTCTTTGTCGTGGCCCAATATTCCTTTACTCTTGCATGATAGCATCTTTGTGTCTTATCTCCACAAGTGTCCTTTTGAAATCCCTTCTTGATTACCATCTTGAACATCATCTGCTATTTTAAGATGATAGTACCTACAAATGAATTTAACTCATGGAAAGACAATATCAGTCCCAAAATCACCTATTATATCTTTTTTTTATCATGCAAGATGTCAATTGTGATGGGACAATGCACTAGGATTGAGGCAGAGGCCTTCTTGGAGGCAAGAGGTGGAGGTCTAGGCACTAGGAATGCACATTGTGCAAGGGAAATGGAGAGAGAAACAAGTTTGGGGCAGTGGATAGGTCAAAAAGAATATCCCAATTACCTCGTTTAATCCTTTTTTATTTGATGAACTTGTCATGTCATTTTGATCTTTGTTGTTGAACTATGTTGGTTCTTTGAATAACATATTCTCATATATCATCTAGCTCATTCAATTGTTCTAACCTCTATTTTTGAGATTCAGATAGATCAAGGCCCAATTTTGTTGATGTCCTAAAGGTCTCCACCCGAGACTCAATTGGAAGAAAACATTGCTTCACATAAGCAAGCTCATAAGGAGTATGTCCAATTGTATTTATCCATGTGGTACGCCTCTGGAAGCTTCTCTACCTAATCTCTTCTATGAAAATGCACAGTCTTGGTTAAAATTTCTTTAAGTATCTTATTGGTGGATTCCACTTACCCATTCGCTTGTGTATGATATGGAGTAGAATTTGGATGTTTAATTTTGTATTGCTCCATTATTTTCTGCACCAACTTGGATGTAAATCAAGTACCTTGATCTATCAAAATTTCCCTTGGGACACTAAAACAAGTAAAAATATCCTCAAAAATAAATGTAACTACAACATTTTCAGTTGCAAATGGAAGTGGTTTACCTTCGACCCATTTTGAAACATAATTTGTAGAAACAAGTATATATATTTTCTGTTTATATGGAGGATTGATTGGACCAACAAAATCTAGAGCCCATTTTTCAAAAGGCTCTGCAAGTGCTTGTGGTTGTAGAGGCATCTCATCCAATAGAATAGGATTCCCCATTCTTTGGAAATTATCACATCCCTTGACATATTCTTTGGCATCCTTAAAAAGAGAGGGCCAATAATATCCCAAAAGAAGGACTTTGTCATAAATTATCCTATCGTCAAAGTGTCCTCCACATGGTTCATAATGACAAGCTTTCAATATTTCTAATACTTCATCTTCTCGAACGCACCTTCGAATGATTAAGCTAGGTCCAATTTTGTAAATTTCTCCATCTATCCAAGAATAAGGTGCACTAGATTTGATAACTTTATGCTTCTCTTTGGTTGATAATTGTGGGGGTAACTTTCATGTAGCGAAATAGTTATAAATAGTTGTAAACAAAGTAGTTTTAGTAGATATTGAAAAATATATTTGTCAACAAAATTACCTTTTACGAGATCATTATTATTATCATTTTTCATCCTAGAAAATAAATCAAAAATGTGTTTTCTTTTCCTTGTCTGTCAAGAATAGTAATATTGAATTCCATCAACAACAATGGACATTTCGTGACCCTGCCATTAGTAATTGGTTTGTTCATTAGATATATAATAGCAGAATGATATTTATGAATGAAAGTTTCATAACCAGTGATATAATGTCAAAAATTATTAATGGCAAGCACAACTACTAAAATCTCTTTTTTTGTTACAGTATAATTTAACTTTGCAGGAGTCAAATTTTTGTTTGTGTAATAAATAGCATAAGGAGTTAGATCTTTCTGTCCCAACACAACTCCTTAAGTTGTTGGGAAAAATACTGAGAGGGGGGGGGGGGTGAATCAGTATTTACAGCATATTCAAACTTTTACTTTTTCATGCTCTAAAACCCATACGCTACTTTGTTGAAGCCAACTAGCGTATACACGCGGATATCCTTCATGAAACTCGTGTATACCCAGAGATCTAATTATGCCATTAGTTCTTCACTTACATAATTCCATCATTCATTTATTAAATGTTCTATAAACAGTAAACATGTGCAGTAAGAACAGAATAAGCCATCACATAAAGCATCACACATGAACACCAGGATTTTTAGGTGGAAACCCAAGTTGGGAGAAAACCACCGCTGTAGTTGCTCAGCCTTCAATATTTTATTATAGAGAAAACATCTTACAACATATGTGCTGGCGCAGACTTGACCAGCACGCAGGCACCCACCTGCGCTCGTTTACCAGCCTCTCCTGGAAGGGAGCTCCAACCCCCTGACTCGTTTACCAGCCTCTCCTGGAAGGGAGCTACGACCCCCCGATCTCGTTTACCAGCCTCACCTGGAAGGGAGTTACAACCCCCTGACTGAAGGCTACAACCCTCAGTACCACCTTGGACCACGTTTCATCAATTTTCACACTGGATCCAACAACTTTAATAGAACAACACTTGCAGGCCACATTTCATCATATTTTCAAACTGGACCCTTTCCATACTTTTAAGCACAAACATACATCACCAACAGATACTTATCAACATAGACCAGATAGCAGAAACACAGCAGAACAGATCAGATATTTCATACCCCTTGCTTCAGTAAACCCTAGTTTGCATATGCGCTTTCCCTTCACTGATGTCGTGTATATACGTGCTTCCGTCCACACAAACCAGCGTATACCTCTGTATGTATTTCATTGCGCATACGCGCTTTCACTTCAGCGAAGCCGCGTATATACGCGCTTTCTCCCCGGCGAAGTAGCGTATAGATCTTCAATCATTATAGAGCAGCATACTTCTACAGATCAGACATTCAGTTTAGATTTACCTTTTTACTTCAGACATATGTTCGCCTAGATGTTCGCCTCATCACAGATCTAGTCATTCCATAAGCAAATACAAGTATATTTCAGATCTAGATCCCCTTCTTCATCACTCCTTCATTGGTGCATCATACATTCAGATCCTTCATTCAATTGTAACCCTTTCCATTTAGATATACTCCAGAGAGAAGTATTCATTCAAGCTCAGACATCTTGCACCCACGCTCATGATTTGCATAATGAATTTCATCTCTTTATATAGGTTTACCCTTTTTCAATACCATGAGCCCCTTTTTCAATACCATGAGCCAAAACCACATTACATCCGATGGTATTCCTGGACGGGGTTAATTAGGCGGATCATTACCCAATACAATGGGTCAATACCATGGTGGTTACCCCTGGTTTTGCACTTTTTGAGCGCTTTTTCCCATACGCTACTTGGAACGTTCTTTTCCGCGTGCATACGCGACTTCCCTTAGACAGATCCACGTATGCATAGAGACATACTCTTTTCATCATACTTTGAGCACATTCTAAATTCCTTTCTTCATTTCCTTCTGTACACACTGTAGATACATCATATTTTCTTCATCAAGAACATATTCTCTCAAGCAACACTTCATCGAGTAAGTTGTCATCATCCTCATCAAGTGGGTTACCTTTCAAGGACAACACTCAGCATCATATTGTCAACAAACATCATATCACATCAGATTTACATCATTCACCAAGTTCATCAGGTCAAGTATTACTTCATCAGATGGTTTTCCATCAAGGACAACACATGTCAACAGTCGCATGTCTTCATCTTCATTCAGTGGGTTGCCATCAAGGACAACACTCTGCATCATATTTCCAACATAAGTTTTATCGGAAGCATCAATTGAAATGTGAAAAGAAAGAGATCAATTAGGTCCCCTTAAAATTGGTGCTTTAGTGATTTTCTATTTTCATGTCTCAAATGCTTTCTGGTAGTCAGAATTCCAAATAAATTCATAATCTTTTGTAAGAAGTTTAAAAAGTGGAGAGACTATTTTTGTGAAATTTTTTATGAATCTTCTATAATAACTAGTAAAACCAAGAAAACTTCTAACATCTATTTGACAAGTAGGAAATGAAATTTTAGAAATCACTTCTACCTTATATGTATCCACCTTAATTCCATCACCTGAAATATGGTGGCCTGAAACAATTCCCTCATTAAACATCATAAAACATTTATTGTGACTTAATCAAAGATTTTCTTCTTTACACCTAATGAGAACTTTTCCTAATTTTTCAAGGGCTTCTTCAAAATTATTTCCATAGACAGTAAAATCATTCATGTAAACTTCCATACAATCATGAATTAGATCAGAAAATAAACCCAAAACTTCTCTCTGAAATGTTGTGGGTGCATTACATAACCCAAGAGGAAGTACCCTATAAGCATATGTACCCCATGGACATGTAAAGGTTTTTGTGTCTTGATCTTATAGTGCTTGTTGGATCTGGTTATACCCACTAAAACCATCAAGAAATGAAAATGATTTCTTCCCTATTAAGGTATCTAGTACTTGATCTATAAAAGGTAGTGGAAAATTATCTTTCAAAGTAGTTTTATTCAATTCCCTACTATCAATGAACACTCTCCATTTTACATTCTTCTTTGGAACAATCACCAAAGGTGATACCCATTGACTCTAATATAGAATAAATGAAATTCATATTAAGTAGATTTTGTAATTTCTCCTTAAAAATTTCTCTTGGATTAGGGTTCATCCTTCTCTATGGTTGTCTAACTCGTTTGACATTTTCCTGAATATAAATATGATGCATACACGTTTTGGGATCAATTCCCTTCATATCAGTATATTCCCGGAATGCATAAGCAGAGGAATATTTTTGTAGCATCTTTATCAATTTCATCTTTTGAAATTCTTCCAAGTTATTATTGATGTTTAATGTTTTACCTAAAAATATTTCTACTAGAGAATTGCCAAACTTTTTCATAGAATGTAAAGCAATTTAATGAGATGATAAATATTCAATATTACATTGTTCTTGAAAATTTTGATCTTGTCCATAGTATGAATAAGAATCATTATTTTTCATTAAATTTCTTAATTGATCGTCCTCATCGATTTGTGAAAGAGTAAATATTGGTTGAATTTCATCAAAGTCTTCATTATCACCATATATCCAAACTTCACTTTCTACTTTAGTTATTGTTTTTGTAGGTAGATACAATGTGAATTTATTAGTAGAGATATCGTCAAAAATATATATATCACCATATATACAACTTATGAATGCATCTCTTGTAGCTAACCAAGTTCTACCAAGGATCAATTAATGGCCTCCTAGATTTTTCTTGGGAGTTAAAATCATAAAATCAACACGATACTCCCATAAATCGAAAGAGACAAAAACATCTTCCAATATAACATCTAGTTTGATAACATATATATCTAATCATTGTAATAATGTAGGGGTATATTGAATATTGGGAAGCTTCAATTGATCCATAGCTTGTTTGCTCATGATATTAATGGTTGCTCCAAAATTAATCAGGGTGTTTGGAATTTTGATACCATTAATGTGAATTTTTACAATATGGCTACTTGGATCTAGATATGAACTATTGGTTTCCCCATCATAATATCAACAATTTTTCGTACCAATTGGATTTTCTTGACATATTTTCTTTTTCTTCCTAGTTTCTTAATGCACAACTCCTTAATAATTTTTGAAAAAATTGGCATTTCTTGATTCGGATTTATGCAGGAACGCAACAGAATACACATATAACCATAAATACAAAGATGCGATGGAAATAATACTTCATTTCATTAATATCAAAGAATTGAAATTTGCTTATAGGAAGAATGGAAACAAACTAGCTAGGGCATTGGTAGCTTATCTCTGAGAAGAGATGTGGTGGCTACAAGCCTTTGAACTATGTTCCAATGAGGCTCGAGAGCCTATTTATTATAGAGAAACAACGGAGAACCCTAAACATCCAAAAACCTAACCCTAGGAGATGAAGCACCAAAACCATGGGCCCCGTTTGGGTAAATTGGTGTTTCAACTTCTCGGGGTCGTAACTTTGGCATATTATCTCTGTTTGACGCACATGGTACATCATTAGAAATATCCATCCAATGACTACAACTGCTAACTGCGAATATCAATTTTTGAATGGAATCATCATTGTCAGAGGCGCGATTCCCAAAAAACGTCATTTAGGGCCACAAAACGGCTCCAGAAGTTCAGGACCCGAAAAAATGCTAAAAATAGTAAGTTGTGTCGAAACTGAAAAACTGAAAGAGACAATGGTGGGGCCCCAAGTGGAATAGGCAGGTGGCCACCAATATCCACGTGGATCATTCCTCCCCCCTTAGGAAGAAATGGTCCCCATTGCATTGAGTTCCTCCATGAGATGAGGAAACTTCTGTTGAACTTGGTCCCTGGTGAACCACTTGCCTTGGTGCAGGAGTTGGCTAGCTTTGACAACCCAATACAATTGGATCTTCTGTTGGCGAGTGTTCTTGATTTTCATTTCCATGATACAATCTGTGGTGGCAGGTTCCATGCAGTCTGGGTTTAACTTTGTTGGTGTGAGTTGTTCTGTAATGTCAGAGGTGTCCAGTAGAGGTGGGAAGTAGGGACGAAAGCGGTCCACATTGAATACTGGGTGCAGACCAAGGAATGGTGAAATACTGAGCTTGAAGGAATTGTTCCCTATAGCCTTGGTGATGGTTTACGGCCCATATCAGAGCAAGCAAAGCTTGCAGTGGGGTCCAGTGCGGCACTCCTTCTGCAAATGTAGCCACACTTTGTCACCCACCTAGAAGTTGTGTGGCACCTGAAGTTGATCATGTAGTTTCTTGTACTTAGCATTGGCTCTGTCCAATATGTCATGAACTTGTTGGCAGATGTGTTGAATGTGCTCGATGAAGATGTTTGCTTTGTCAGCTTGAGACTGGACATGAGCTGAATCCTCCTAAGTAGTCGCAAATGGCATGGCTACATCAATGGGACATAGCGGCTAGAATCCCAAGCCCACCTGAAAGGGGCTCTGGCCGGTTGAGCTCTGGAGAGCCCGGTTATAACTGTGTTGTACATAGGGAAATATCTCATCCCATGTGCATGGATGCTTTGAATTTTACATGCACAGAATGTGTACAATCATCATGTTGATGACCTCTATATGGCCATCAGTTTGGGGATGGAAAGTTGTGGACTTGGTGAGCTTGGTGTCCAGAATTGACCAGAGGCTGGACCAAAATGTGCTGGGGAACATGTTTTCCCGATCTGATATGATAGACTATGGGATCCCAAAGTGCACCCAATCTCATTCAAAGAATATTTTAGTAATGGATTCTTCTATTAGTCTTGCAGGCCGCCATAATGGCCATCTTTGAGAATCTATCGACGACCACAAAAACATAGTTGTTTCCATGCTTAGTAGAAGGAAGTCTCGACATGTAATCCATGGATATGGATTCCCAAGGTCGACTAGGGGTAGGTAGCAGAGTATAGAGGCTTTGCTTCTTGATGGTCAGTTTGACAATGGTGTAAGCCGTGCAGGATCTGATGTACTTTCCAACATCTTGTCAAAGGTTCGGCCAATAGAAATACTTCTGCAGTACTACCACTGTTTTTTCCACCCCAAAATTACTGGTGACTCGACTATAGAGTGCTTCCCATATCATCTTGGCATGCTCACTTGAAGGAACACAAAGGTGTAACAGGTGACATAACAGTGCATCTTGGAGGTGAAATTTTGAAACTTGCGTATCCCCCAAGAGTGCCTTGTATGTGTGGTCAAATTCTGGATCGCTCTTGTAGAGAAGCGGCCAATCAGAAGTCTCATGCCCACAAGAGTTGAGAACGGTGGTTAGTGCTAGGATCGGTGGTCATCTGAGGCAGTCTGCAACATTATTGGTGCTACCCTTCTTGTACTTGATGTTCAAATGAAACTGTTGCAGATATGTGGACCACTTAAGATTGTGATCATTCTACAATTTCCCTTATGTCTGTATGAGCTACAAGGGTTGGTGGTCTGTGTGGATGATTGTTTCCTTCCAAAAAAATATAATGATTCCATTGTCGACAAGCTTTCACAATGGAAAACATTTCTTTTTCATAAGTTGGATACTTGCGAACTATGTCGGACAATTTCTCACTGTGATATGCCACTGGATGCCCCTGTTGAGTAAGAACTACCCCAATAGCATAGTAAAAGGCATCTATCTTGATCTCAAATGGTTTTTGCAAGTTTGGTAATGTGATCACTAGGCAAGAACAGAGGCGATGTTTCAATTCTACAAATGTCTCCTATTGAGATTCTGACTAAAATAATTTTTCTTTCGCTCCTCCCTTGGTGACTTGACTCAAGGGCCAAGTGATATGAGAGAATCCAAACATGGACTGGTGGTAGAAATTAGCAAGAACCAGAAATATGTGAAGCTCTGTTAGAGTGGTTGGGGCTGGCCAATCCCAAATGACTTGGATCTTGGTTAGATCCACATGCACTCCCCTTTCATCAATAATGTATCCTAGATACTAAACCTGGGTCATGCCAAAAGTTCACTTCTCCAAATTGGCACACAACTTGTGTTGCCGCAGTGTTTGGAGGACTTTTCGGATGTGGTGGAGGTGCTCTTCCCAAGTTTGGCTGCAGATCAGAATGTCATCCAAGTACACCACTACAAATGAGTTGTTGAATAGCCACAAGATGTCATCCATCAACCTCATGAAGGTTGTGGGAGAATTTGTCAACTCGAAAGGCATGACTAGCCATTCAAAAAGGAACTCTTTGGCTTTGAAGGTCGTCTTCCACACATCATAGGGTTTGATTGGTACCTGGTGATATCCAAACTTCAAGTCAATCTTGCTGAAATATTTCTCCCTTTGAATTGGTCCAGAAGGTCATCAATCATAAGGATCGGGTACCTATTCCGGACAATGATCTTGTTCAGCACCCGATAGTCAATACAGAGTCTCCAAGTCCCATCCTTCTTCTGTCCCAACATGATCAGGCTCCCACAGGGCAATGAACTTGGCCGGATGTGACCTTTCTACAGAACCTCCTGGATATGCCTCTTGATTTAATCATTCTCCAGAACAAAGTGTCGATAAATCGGTCCATTGGGTAGCGGCGCACCTAGGGTCAAATCACTAGGGTGCTTGACCTGACAGTGTAGAGGAACCCCTGTGGGTGAGGTGAATATGTCCCCATACTCATCCACAACCTTTTCCATTTGTTTTTTTTGTGTAAAGGAGCCCTGTTTGGAGGTCATGACCACACTCTTCTTCTTTCCCTGGGGGCAGATCATCAAGAAAACAAATTTCTTGGCTTGGGAAATGAGCTTACTGCATTGTTTTACAGTAACCCAAGAGACAGCGACAGGAGATGGTACCTCTGGTATCTTGTACAGCTTATTTCCCAAAGTAACAATAACAGTGCAAGGTCAGGACTCATACACAGCATGTTGCTTTCACAAGTATGGTTGGCCTAATAATACATCAAAAACATCAAGAGGAGAAATTTCACATAATACCTCATCCGTGAAGGGCTTGATGATATAGGGAAGGCGGCACTGATGGCTGATGTGGAGATCTCGTCCTTAGTGAAGCCACCCAATGGTGTATGGTTGTGGGTGTGTTATGGTCGACAAGCCCAACCGCTTCATGGCATCTGCTGAAATGAGGTCTTTTTGGCTCCCATTGTCGACAATGAACTGTAGCGAGGAACCCTTTACCCACATCTGGGAGTGGAAGAGATGCTCCTCCTCCTTTGGATCTTCCAATTCCTCCTTCTGGATCTTTGCAATGGCAACAGTGGTGTTGCACTCCGCATCAATAATTTGTTTCCCTTTATCATTCCCCTTGTCAGGTTTTGATTCAAAGTCGGAGCATGCATCTGATTCAGAAGCCCTCATCTCAGCCACCAGTTTCTGCTTGGCCTGACACTCACTTGTGTTGTGAGTGGAGCTCTTATGGAACTCACACCACTTTCCCATGTCCTTCTTTGGCTTCGCGGTGTTGTTCTTTTCTTGTGGAATTTGCAGGTTGTATTGGGCCGCCATGCCTTGGCTTTGTCATTTTTTCTACATTTTGGGGGCCCCTTTCCCTTGATTTTGATTCATAGATCCAAATTCTTGCTTCTTCTGTTTGAATTTCTAATCAATCTTGGCAGCATACCGGTATGTCGTACCAAGCGAGGAGATGTCGAGGAACTCCATTTCCTCATGAATGTATCTATGCAGAAAACTTTGATACTTTAGCACCAAATGTTTCTTTGAATCTTTGATACCCAACTTTGTGCGCAGGGTATGGAATAGATTCATTAGCTCATGCACATATTGATCCCTTCGTTGTCGCAGTGTGGTCCGTTGTATGTACTTGTTCTCATAGCTCCCCACGGGATAGTATTGTTCCTTGATGGCGTCTCGAAAAGAATTCCAAATGGGTACGACTGAGAACAGAGAGGGTTATGTCTCATCCTTTTTCTCACAGTAGGTTTCCCACCAGTCCTTGACATGGGGGATAGCTTTAAGAAGTGCAAAAATAATCTTCTCCCGGTCGGAAAAGTCATGAATCGAGAAATATCCTTCTAATAGAGTCAACCATCTATCTAAAGCATCTGCATCTATTTGACCCTCAAATATGGGAATGTCAAAGTTTACATGTACCTTAAAGGGAGTCACACGTCCAGAGTGGTTGTTGGATGCAGATGCACTGTCGGTGAGTAGTCGTTGAAGGATCTGGAAAAAGTTATCCATCATCGTGTTCCTTTGTTTTTCGAGGGCCTCCTCAAGAAATGTTTTGATAGGATCTCTTTCTCCCTCATCTTTCTTCTCGTCCCCCATGGGCGGCCATTAGGGTTTGTGAGGTTGATCTTGCAAAGGTTCAACAACATCGAGCCCTAAATGAAAATAAGGATCGAGAAAAAGTAGACCTAATGCAGCCTAAGCCACATCGATACCCACATTAGACATTTCTACTCATGTAAAATCATGTCCCAGATCAAAATATCATTATTCATAGTGAAACCCTTTAAATTGACTACGTGGAACCTTTTTCCCTTAACTAAAGGTTCAATCCTTATAAAACTCTTAAATGGGAACTCTAGACCATCTAGTCTTTCCATTATAAAAACTCACTTTACCAAAGTTTTAATACACTCAAACGAAAGCCTTTTAAACCATACCATAATACTTTGGATAATACAATACCCGCAGCTTGTCAACATATCCTAGACTTTGGACTTTGTTCTTATAACTCTACGAATCATAACACACCCATATTAAAATATCTCAGACTCTGAGACTTTGGTTAAAACCCAAATCTCCACTTTAATTTTGCATTAACATCATATCATACAACATTGTGGAATTTCATTTACCCCAAACTAAATGTTATAACCCATAAACCTTATAACTTACCAATCCGCTGATTCACATGCTTTGCACATATTTCAATGCCCACTCTGCATTCAAATCTCCACCATAGATCCTCCATCCCAATCCAACAAAAATCAACTGTATCGCGCTCCAACTAGCATGTTGATTAATTTTATGAAAGCACGCAAGAAAATTAGTTTTATGTGTGCTACGTGGCATGTCCATGTTTTATCGCGCAGCCTCAATAATTATCGCTTACCATTTTCTAATCACGCGATATACTGCTTACCACTTTCCAAATTTTGCTCCACCATTCTATTGTTCAATTTCACGCGTCTTTTTATAATTCTCTATGTTAAACCCCTGCTATCCTCTGTCTTTAATATTTTGTACATGACTTCCTCTTTAATTTGGATGTTCAATCTGGAGCTTCGACTATTCAATATCGAGCTTCGATTGTTCAATTGAACTCACATAGTCTGATCTCTTCAAATTTTATGTATGATGTTCTAGTGTTGTTCTTATCACCTACAAACCTATGTTATGAAAACCCTCTGATCCACACACCAATTACAATTCAATCATTTAATGCACACTAACACACCATATGAACTGGCCCACGTGGTGTAGAACAGTCGGTGATGGAGTGCACTGTTAAGGCACTCCGTTCTGTAAGGTCACCGGTTCGAAACCCGTGGGTGGCATGGGAGGAGAAAAAATGGAAAAATTAGGATTAGTCTAAACCAGAAAAAAAAAAAAAAAAAAAACACACCATATGAACTTGGAATTTGTTCTCTATATTAACAATCAAATATTTACATATAATTTCTCTTCTGGCTTGATTTTCTAATCAGTGGCCTTTTCCTTTCTTTCCCGTAGGCTTACAATCAAACCCTAACTAATCCTAAATTCTAAATTTTGTATTTGATCTGATCATCCTTCTTTATGCCTTTGAGGCTTACAATTTATACAAATGGATTCTACAACCAATTCTGGTTTAGATCCAAAACTTGCTTAACAAAATCCTAGGAATCCTCTCAAATCCACAAAATCATGAACTAATTCCTAATCTAATATTTACAATTAATTTCTAAATCTCTCAATCCCTATGATCTCTCAACTTGCCTAAATCTCTCATGTTCTCCAACCTTCGAGAAAATTTACAAAATTCCTCTCAATATTTAATTAATCCCTATTCTAAACATCTCTCATTAAAATCACTCAAAAACATTAATAATTACATTAATTTGATACATAGGAAACCAACTTCCTTGAAATCATAAGACCCCTATGTCTACTAAAATACAATGAAATTCCTAAGCTAGATGCTCCTGTACTACACTCCCAAGGTTAAAAATAATCATGATCTCCAGATCATGTGCTTCCCATCTTTTGTCCTCCTGGATCCCATACTTTGTTCTATAATTTGTCTTTGGTTGTTGCTGTTATTTGTTGTTGTTCTCCAAGTCTCCACACTTTATGTTGTTTTTCTCCATTGGCTATGCTCTCACAGTCTGTTGATGTCTTTCTCTTGTTGTTGCTTGGCTTTCTTGCTGATGTCTTCTTTTGAGACACCTTCATCATCAATCTTATTATTCTTTCAATTTCTATTTCCAATTTATCCTCTGACTGGTAATCATTCTACCATTCGTCGTTGTACTCTTTCCATTCATCTTGAAACTGCTATTTGTTATCTTCTCTTTGAAGTTGTTGGATTCTTACTACCACCCTTTCATCCTTACCCTCTTGTTGCTTTCCAAACAACCTCTGTTCAATATCTATAAATTTACTTTCAAAAAATAAATTGTCCTTCAATTCCCTTTGTACTTGATTCCTCTCAAATAAATCACTATGTTGTCCATTAATTCCAGCATATTTTTCTTCCTCTTCCTTGACAACACTTAGTGATTTTCCTTCACTTCCTTGACTGATTCTAACAGTCAATTTAGCTTCTTCAAGCATGGTATCTTCATGCTTTACATTTTCCTCATCATTATGTCTGACCTAGAAACTTCCAGTCTTATTTAGTTCTAAAATTGACTCTTCAACTTGAAACATGTCTGTCTCATCTTCATCAAAACCTATAATCATAAAACAATTATTAGAATTAAAAATATAAGGCCTCATTCCCTTTTCATTCTCTGGAAACATCTCAGTATGTTGCTCTGAGTTTTCCTCTAATTTCTTTTTCAACACATCAGTATGTTGATTTAAATTCTCCAAAGAACTCATGAGACTATCAACTAATCTCTCCTCCATATCATCTGTTTCAAGGATTTCTCCCTGATTTGGTTCACAATAATGAACTCCTTCTTCTATAATGTCAATTTTCTGAACTCTTATTACCATTCTCTCTTCTTTATGATTTTCATTCATGACAATTTATTTGTCTTCCTTCTTCAGCAATTTATCCTGAGTATATATCCTTTTCTTTTCCAACTTTCTTCTTTGAAGATCTAACTTTCTATATGACTCAACAATCTCAATTGGAGTAGAATTTGGAAATTTTACACAGTATTCAGTACCTTCACTTGTTGTTGTCCCATCATCAAATGGTCCTTGTTTCTCTGCTAAATCTAAATCATCATGCTTAAGAATTCCAAACTCATTATGCACAATAAATACCTTTTCTTCATCTTCATGTCTTAACTCATATATGCTATTCCAATATTTAGTGTTACCAGCTCCAATATTCTGCTGCATATTTCCATGAGACCTTTATGTCTCCTTTCGTTTCTGAGATCTTGCTACCTCAGCCTTAATCTGAACAGATTTCAGATTATGCTCCTTCTTCTTAACAAACTCTAAAGTTTGTTCATCATCCTGTGATGTACCTACAATCATACACAAATCATTAGTTTTAAAAATACAAGACCTTTCAGTCTCGTTTGATGCTTCAAGTACCAATCTTTCACAATGTAATTTTTTGTCTTCCGCAGATCCTTTTTGTTGTGACTCAATTCCTTTGAGTCTCTCCTTCTCCAACAAGTCAATATGTTTCTTCTCAAGTTCTCTGAACTCGTTTATCAATTTAACATTCCATCGTTTTTCAAATAGGTTCCATCTGACCCGTTTCTTCATTCTCCATCCATGTCTTTGGTATTCTTTCTCTTTCTCTTGTAGCCATCCCTGTAGTACCTCCAATTCTACTCTCATCACTGCAATATTTCTCTCTCGCTCCTCATTACTCATCTTACCTTTATGGAATTCTCTAGAACCTCTTTTATGACCCTCCATGGCCATCTTCCTCATGAGCTCATCCATGCTCGATTGGTGATCTGTAACATAGCCTTCTCTTGTAGCAATCTCCTCTTGCTACTCAATACTCTATCAAGCTTCCTCTCTAAGCTTGATCTCTTCCCAGGTATTCTCTCTCTTGGTTCACTCTCTTGAACCTTTTATAGCTTTGCTACTCCTCTGGTTGTTGCACTCAGTCACCTTTCTCCTTTCTTCCAACCTCTAGTTGGATAGGTTCATTGCCATCATCATCAAAAACTCTGCTTGTTCTTGGCTACAATCATCAAACATCTTCATAGCATTTTTTTAATCAATAATTCATCATTAATTAATTGAAACCATGAGGACCATACCTCACTGTCCAAATTTTTGAACACATGTTGTTGTTGCAGTTTTTCTTTTCTGTCTATGGACTTTACCTTTACTATTTGCAGTTGTCACTATCACTTCATAAACAATTTTCTCAATTTTTCCTTTCAATAATCTGATCTACTTTCTCCCAAAGTAGATTTTTATTCTATCTCTTTACTCAATCATATTCAGATCTGATTCTTCTCTTCGCTTTTGTTGTGCCACTTTAGTTCTCTGAAAATTCTTCCCGTTCTATCCTCTTCAAAGAAACTCTTCAAAATCTGTTCTTTGTTCACAAAGTTAACTATGAAATAAAATAATTCCATAAGTTTTGAATTATTTTCAGAAGACAAACCCACTCTGATTTCTCTTCTGTAGAGTATACCTGCTCTAATTTTCTCCCAAAAGAGCTTTTTCTTTCTCTGATACCAAAAATTTATGTAGCCTAAGCCACATCTATACCCACATTAGACATTTCTACTCATGTCGAATCATGTCCCAGATCACAATATCATTATTCATAGTGAAACCCTTTCAATTGACTAAGTGGAAACCTTTTCCCCTTAATTAAAGGTTCAATCCTTATAAAACTCTTAAATGGGACCTCTAGACCATCTAGTCTTTCCATTATAAAAACTCACTTTACCAAAGTTTTAATACCCTTTTAATACACACAAACGGATGCCTTTTAAACCATACCATAATACTTTGGATAATACAATACCCGTGGCTTGTCCACATATCCTAGACTTGGGACTTTGTTCTTATAACTCTATGAATCATAACACACCCATATTAAAATATCGCAGACTCTGAGACTTTGGTTAAAACCCAAATCTCCACTTTAATTTTGCGTTAACATCATATCATACAACATTGCAGGATTTCATTTACCCCAAGGCTAAATGTTATAACCCATAAACCTTATAACTTACCAATCCATCGATTCACATGCTTTGCACGTATTTCAATGCTCACTTAGCATTCAAATCTCCACCCTCGATCCTCCATTCCAATCTAACAGAAATCAACTGTATCGCGCTCCAACTAGCACGTTGATTAATTTGATGAAAGCACCTGAGAAAATTAGTTTTCTGCATGCTATGTGGTGTCTCCATGTTTTATCGTGTGGCCTCAATAATTACCACTTACCATTTTCTCATCACACGATATACTTCTTACCACTTTCCAAAGTTTTCTCCACCATTTTGTTGTTCAATTTCGCGCGTCTTTTTATAATTCTATGTGTTAAACCCCTACTATCCTCTGTCTTTAATCTTTTGTACGTGACTTCCTCTTTAATTTGGTTGTTCAATCCGGAGCTTCGATTGTTCAATCCAGAGCTTCGATTTTTCAACTAGAGTCACATCATCCGATCTCTTCAACTTTTCTGTACGTTTTTCTAGCGCTGTTCTTATCACCTGCAAACCTATGTTATGAAAACCCTTTGATCCACACACCGATTACAATTCAATCATTTAATGCACACTTACACACCATATGAACTTGGAATTTGTTCTCTATATTAACAATCAAATATTTACACAGAATTTCTCTTCTGGCTTGATTTTATAATCAGTGGCCTTTTCCTTTCTTGCCCGTAGGCTTACAATCAAACCCTAACTAATCCTAAATTCTTAATTATGTATTTGATCTAATCATCCTTCTTTACGCCTTTGAGGCTTACAATTTATACAAATGGATTCTACAACCAATTCTGGTTTAGATCCAAAACTTGCTCAACAAAATCCTAGGAATCCTCTCAAATCCACAAAATCATGAACTAATTCCTAATATAGGATTTAAAATTGATTTCTAAATCTCTCAATCCCTATGAGCTCTCAACTAGCCTAAATATCTCATGTTCTCCAACATTCGAGAACATTTACAAAATTCCTCTCAATATTTAATTAATCCCTATTCTAAATATCTCTCATTAAAATCACTCAAAAACATTAATAATTACATTAATTTGATACATAGGAAACCAACTTCCTTGAAATCATAAGACCCCTATGTCTACTAAAATACAATGAAATTCCTAAACCAGATGCTCTTGCATCAAGACCTCTTTGATACCATTAATCCATATTTATGCAGGAACACAACCGAATGCACATATAACCATAAATACAAAGATGCTGTGGGAATAACACTTCATTTCATTAATATCAAATAACTAAAATTTGCTTACAGACAGAATGGAAACAAACTAGCTAGGGCGTTGGTATCTTATCTCTGAGAAGAGATGTGGTGGCTACAGGCCTTTGAAATGTGTTCCAATGAGGCTCGAGGACCTATTTATTATAGATAAACAATGGAAAACCCTAAATATCCAAAAACCTAACCCTAGGAGATGAAGCGCCAAAACTATGGGCCCCATTTGGGTAAATTGGTGTTTCAACTTCCCGGGGTCGTAACTTTGGCATACTATCTCAGTTTGACACACATGATACATCGTTAGAAATATCTATCTCAGGACTACAATTGCTAAACATGAATATTGATTTCGAAATAGAATCATCTTCACCAGAGGCGCGATGCCTGAAAAATGTCATTTAGGGCCTCAAAATGGCTCCGAAAGTTCTAGACCCGAAAAACTGTTAAAAATAGTAAGTTGTGCTGAAACTGAAAAATTGAAAGAGACAATGGTGGGGCCCCAAGTGGAATAGGCAGGTGGCCACCAATATCCACCTGTATCATTTCCTTTAGATCTTGGAGTAAAGGAATTTTGATGCAAACATTTTTCAATTCATCTATCATATCATATTCTTGTAAAACAATTTTCCTTTCTATTCATTTATCAATTTTTTAGCCTTTCAGAAAAAGGTGGATCTTGTAAGGAAACAAAATGTTGTTGTACTAGAGGAACTGTAGAAGCTGGATTTATTTGTTCATCATATAAATTTATAGGAACATCTTCCTTTAGAGGAATCTTTTCTTGATCAGGAAATGTTTCTTTTTCAAGAACATCATACTCATTAGGTTTTTGGATGACAACTGGTGGTGACTTATTTTGCAAAACCCTACCAAATCTAAGTTGGACATTATTTAGACCCAATGGGGCTATCATACAAGCTTGAAAATTTTGGCCTTCTACATTGTAGACAAGTTGTTGATTTTTATTATTTGGGTTTGGGAGTGGTTGAGTAGGTAGTTGATTGGATTTTTGAGGAAATGGATTGGACGGTAATGAAAGTCGTTGATTTTGTGGTTGGGATTGGAATTAAGTAGGTTGGTTCAGCTGAGCACAGTATTTTTGAGGGGGATAAGGAGAATAAGGTTGTTGGAATTGAATATATTGACGATATTTTCCATAAGAATTATACCAACCTTGTGTCCAAGATGGATTTTGGGGTTGGGGTGACCAAGGTTTCCATGACATAGGTGTAGCCCAATTATTCTATGGTTGTGCATGTAGCCAGTATTAAGTGTTAAAGCATTGTGTCATACCTGAATGTTGGGATTTCCATGGTCTTTTAGCAACAAATCAAAGCGATTCAGCTTGGCGTGTTTTAGCTTCATCTTGAAAGACAACTTTAAGCCTAGGTATTGAGGGACATTCCATTGTATCATAATTTTTAGCACATGTGACACATATTTCTACACTATCAAGAGGAAATTCTCTCAAAGCATGCTTTTTCCTACCCCTAGGATAGAAGATAGATAATGCAACATTCTCATATTTTTTCTTGTTTATTATTTTGCGAGTATCTAGTTGTTCACTAAGATTCCAAAGAATATATTTTTTAAATATATCAAGAAAATTTCCTAATTATGCTCTACTCATTGTTCTAGTTGCAGATTTACTAACTCTTGACATGGTTGAATGTATTGGATTCTTACCAGATCTAGCCTTACCTCTTGAAATATTTTTACACAATTCACATATTTCATCAACTGAAAGTTTAGAAACATTTTTTTTTCCCTTTAAGTTAAGCAGGTCGATCCATTCATCTCTTATAGATTTTAGCAAAAGAGCTTTCAATGTTTCCTCATCTAATTCATGCATCCTATCCCTTTTAACACTGTAAAAAAACATTTTGACTAAGTCTTCGAGGTTTTCATCCTCCTTTTGGATCATCTTAAAGAATTCATCCTTAAGGTTATGAGTAATACAATAATATTTATATTTTTCTAATAACACCCTTTTCATTTTTTCCCATGTTCTGATACTATGTGTTCCTAGACCCATAAACCATTTAAGGGATCCATCTTTTAGAGTAGTTGGAAATAGTTTCAATTTTTTAGTATCAAGTAAGTAGTCATAGGACTTACATAATACTTCAAAATCAAAAATAAATGTTTCTGGATCCTTAGTCCTTAGGCCATGAAAATTAGGAAGAATAGAAGGTGAGATATTTTTCATTGTGGTTGCAGTATCTCCATCAAAGATAGGAAAACCATAAGGATTTGTTTCTCCTATACCTCCTCTACCACCTCCTCCTCTATTTCCTCATCTTCCTATTCCCCCTCCAGTCCTAAGCTCACCATCTACATTATGTACTTCTCCTTCCCCTTCCCTTGCCATTGTAGACTCTTCAGAGATAATATAAGGTTCAATAATAGGATTATCTAGCTCTTCCCTGAGTTCCTCTACTAATGGTGTTTCAAAATAATCTTCCTTCTATTCTTCACTAGTCACCTCCAACTCTTGTCCTAAGAGTTGTTATCTTGTTGAAGAGACAAATATAACTCATTCAGTTGGGGATGTAGGTTCTTCAACTATTGCTTCAGTGGAAGAAGTTGGTGAATCCCTAGGTTGGATTTCATATCTATGCACCTCATAAATTTTGTGTTTACTTGATATGGATTGAATGTGAGTGTCAGTGGGTGGTGTGGCACTACGTGGTCTTGTGGAGTTGAGTGGTGATGTTGGTATTGAACTCTATCCTCTACTTCTACTTAAAAAATTTCCCCTAGAATCCTATTCTCTATTCATTCATTCCAAATTATCTTTAACATACTTTAATTATGTGTCTACAAGATTGAATGTATCTAAAATAATATGCAAACCAAAAATAAAGTCCTATATACACCTCCCCGGCAATGGCGCCAAGATGTTGGGTAATTTAATTGATGGTTAAGTTACTTAATTAATTTTCAACCAAGTTTCGTGTACTTATGAACTGCATGTGCACAATATATGCTAGGAGTTCTATTTTTTATTTTTAAGGATGAAAATTAACTAGATATGAATAAGTTTATATTAACTCAAAATATTCCTATGCGTGTGTTTTTTCCATTGAAATTACTCTTTTCAAATCAAATCAAACTTCAAAGAAAAATCAATAAAAGATTTTAATTATCAAACTGAATGGAAATTTAATCTATTGCAACATAAATTCAAATATTTTAACTGGATCAAAATTTACTCTATTGCAGCTTGAATCAAAAAATTATTCTAATTGGACTAAATTGAAAATCCTATTTTAATGGAAGAATTGAAATTTTACTTCTATTTTCAAGGAATTGAAATATTAAAGTGATTTTGAGAATTAAAATTATATTCTTCTCCACATAAGAGTAAATCTAAAGTAAAATTCTTCAGCAAGATAACAAGCTAAACTATAACTTCAAAATGATTACTAATGTGCATAGTTATATTTTAGAATTTCCCTATTCATCACTCATGAAATCACTAAAAATACTGAATCAAAAATGTTGAATGAAATGAATTTTGAAAAGCGAATGTTTCTGTATTTTTATGAGCACTCGACTTGTTCAAAATACTAATAATTAAACTATAAATCGATGGACAAGATACTAATAAAAAGAATCAATGAATTTGTAGTTAAGAAATAATTATTCATATCATGAAAAAAAATTAACATAACCATAAAACTAATCTATTCTTACAGCTCTCTAGGGGGATGTCTCGTTGAGTGCAATCACGTAATTGAATGTCAAATTACTTCACCACGCATTGGTAACCAAAGAACAAAGTATCTGTATTAAATTTTGAAGTCTTTAAACACAAAATGATAGCAAAATTAACAAGAGTAAGTGTGTATATTGCTTCACCTCAAGGGATTTTATAATCCTTCATTAAATTGTTGTTTAAGAGTCAAGTTAAAAGGCAAGTTTCAGTTTTGACAACTAATAAATAAATTCGTATTTGGAATCTTTCTTCTCATGAATTGCTATTTACAGAGAAAATCAAGAGAGGATTTTTATTTGACATGTTAGCTCTAATTTTTTCTCGTCCAATTCCATGCTCGCTTGATATCTCTACAAACCGCCTTCAAATCTTGCACATCATTGGAGTGTTCAAACCATAGTCGACTTATGGTTTGACCATTAGATCTCTTAAACTAGGTGACTTGTTAGATCGCTATGATAGGTGGATATCGATGTGTTGATCATTTTCCATCTACCTGTGTCCTTTATTCCTTCTCCAACATACTAGAACCTGTCTAACCATGGATGTAGTTGTAGAATCTTCAGTTACCTACAGAAGGAGTGCAATTTGGTAGCTATAGGAATGTTTGGATTAAATTTCATGAAGAAAAAGTAGATTAGACACCATGAATGATTCATACCTTTTATGATGTTTGAGCATACTTGAGGTGAAGTTTCAATTGGAAATGTAGAAAACTATCATGAAAAGGATGAAAAGGAAAGCAAAAAGGGTTATAAAAAGGAAGAAAATTTTGGACTTCAACATGTAGTAAAGAAAGGAACTACAAGAAAGATTGTAGATCTAAAACTCCTGAGAAAGGAAAGGGATATGATGATCCTCCTTATGCGAAAGCGAAAACTACCTCAGATGAAGGTGGGGATGTGTCCTTGTCTTCTTCAAGTACACATGTTGTCATGTACCCAATTTTTGCATTACCTTGTGATGAGATTAGGAGGAGTTTCCAGAGCTTATGCCAACCAGGTCATAGGAGTCAGGTTACATTATTGGTGGTATCGATGGGATTTGAGGAGTTTTATAGGGTCCAACTAAGATCACTTTCCATTTTTAATTATTAGGATCAGTTACACACAGTTCGATCTTGGTTCTGCTACATTCAAATGATTTCTGTAAAATGAAATTATTAATAAACATATTTTAATTAATTACACTTAAATAGTTGTTTCAGGCTTATTACTTGGATAAATACCTTAGTTTAATAGCTCATTGGGATCGGGGTGAAAATATATATAGGGAGAATGATAAAAAGGGGCCTTGGGTGTCACGTGTGACCATGGGGGTGGATTAAGAATGTTCTAGGGTTAAAAGTTGCTTTGATTAGTTAATAAAAGTCACTTTATTAAATAAAGAAAGGAAAAGTGATTTTAATACTTAATTGGAGGGAAAAAGTAAAAAGGGTGGAAAAAATAGTCAAATGAGTTATAAAAAAGGGAAATGAGTGATCTCTCCTCATTCTAGTATTTTACCATTTGAGAAAAAAAATTGAAGAGCTCTTGGAGAAGATACTAGGGTTTTGGAAACTATACTTGCAGATTTCTAGTTTCGTTGTTGAAACCATACAACCTAGCTATTTGGACAGTGGAATCACTCATATTTCGGAATTGTGCTTCATTGAGGAAGAAGGCTCAAAGAAGATAAAGAAGGTAAATGTGTTATCACTTGATTTTATCTTCTAACAATTATTTTTTCATATATATTGATAGGACGAGCTATAAATTTAAGTGTGGGTTGTATTTCATGGAGGAATGGGTCAAGTTTCTAAGCATATCTTGAGTTCCAAGTCAACCATCTATTCAATGCGTTGAATCAAAAAAATAAGAGATCCAAAACCTCATTGTTCTAATTTTATGAGTTTATCCTAACTTAGGGATTTGATTTCCTTTTGCATTGTGAGCCAAAGGTTTTATTCTTAAATTTTGGGTGTGTTTCCTTGTGTTGGTCGAGTTCTACCCCAAAGGGGACTGATTTTATATTAGAATTTAGTAGAATTTATGGGCTAAGTTTTTCCTTCAATGGATGGTCGTATTTCTTGTTTGAAGGGGACAAGTTTTACTTCCTCATAAGACTGTGTTGATCCTTGTGCAAGCTAATCGAGGTTTTTCGTAATACCAATAGGTCAAGTTCAGTGACAAGGGTTGTGATATATCATACCTAAATTTGAATGAATTGTTGGGTTTTGTGACTACTTTTTAGAGCTAGGTCAAGCTACTATTTTTGGTCTGATTCCTGAACTAATATCCCTCATTATGGGATGATATACATCAATAAAAGGGGGACTAATATCTTAGAAAGTTCATTATTGAAGAATAAAACCAGGTTCTCTTAATACAAGGCTCTGTAATCTTTGTTATTACATTGAATATATGAGTGTGTGTCATTGTGGTATTGGTTGTTATTAATGTGAATGAAGTGGTTGTTTACTTCTAAGTGTGATACAAGTTGTATGGGTTGATCTAGAGGTTATTATTGTATTTTTATCATACTATTCATCTTTGTTCATTGTAAAATGAAGGGAAAACAATAACATGTCCATTCTTGGGATACATCTCATGAAGACTAAATTTTTGTAACCACATAAAGAGGGCTGATATTTTGATGGTTATCTTGCTAGAAAATTACACCATGTTCTCCTACTCTTATTATTCACTATGTATGCTTATGCAAGTTAATGATAAGGCTTTCTATGTTTGAATATATTATCATTCACTCTTGTGTCAACATTAAATATATTCTTGGGTTTAATATAGATTATTCTATGATGTTTTGGAAGCATTTTCTTTACTTGTGGTGATAACTCTAAATTTTCATTTGGAATAAATTGTGAAAATTGTACCTACAACAATATACTTAAAAACTGTTTGATGAAAACTTTCACTAAAAAACTCATTAACACTGAGATAATTCATTGGGTATTTTGAGGTATTCCCAAGGGAATATCTTACACATTTATATCATGAAGCATGGTTTATTAAATCAAGATCATAATTTCAGATGAATCCCCATAGGGATTGGTTTTATGAATACAAGAAATGTGAGGGTGGTGATGTCTTCCTAGGTGATAATAGGAAAACCAAAATCATAGGACAAGGAAAATTCAAGTTGAAATTTATAGGCAGAGGGATTATAACATTCCCTAGTGTTTTGTACATTATAGGATTGGCTAGAAATATTATTTTTGTCAGCAATATGGATGTTGTAGGAGTAAAAACAATGTTCGGAAAGTACACCTACAAGATGGTTCGAGGAGCATTGGTATTGATGAGGGGAGTGCAAATTGGAAATTTTGTACAAGTTGTTGTGTAGTACTACTATTGATGGGTGTAGTAGTTATGTTTTTCCTAAAAATCAAGAAAAAAATCTTGTAGTCTTTGGAGAAAATACTATGATGTGGCATCAAAGGTTGGGACATGTTGGCCATTAAGTACTACATGGTAATGTTATGGCAGAAGGTATGTATAATTTATCTCTATATTTTTATTTCTATGAACATTGCATATATGGGAAGCATAATTGAGTGAGGTTTTCCTTTGGTGCTAAGAGAGCAGAAGGAATAATAGAGCTTGTGCATAGTGATGTGTTTGGACCTATGTCGGTTCCAACACTAGGTAAATTTGTGCACTATGTCTCATTTATAGTTGACTTCTCAATAAATACATGGATATATTTCTTTAGGAATAAATATGAAGTCTTTCACACATTTAAAGAATTTAAAGCTTTGGTGGAAAATCAAATAGATAATAAGATTAAGGTGTCGAGGACATATAATGGTCGAGAGTTATGCAAGAAGGATTTCAAAGAGTTTTGAAATAAGTGTGGTATAAGATGACAGAAGACTAATCCATACACACGTCAAACAAATGGAGTTCCAGAAATAATGAATAGGACATTGATAGAAACGACAAGGAGCATGTTCAAGGGTGTTGGGTTAGGATGGGAATTCTAGGTCAAGGCAATGAATACTACAAGTTACCTGGTTAATAGATCACCTTCATTAGCGTTGGAGGATAAGACTCCACATGAGGTATGGATTGGTAAGAAACCCTCTCTCTCACATCTTAGGGTATTTGGATCTGATACATATGTACATGTTCCAAAGAAGAAAAGAACCAAGTTGGATAGTAAATATGATAGGTGCATCTTTATTGGGTATAAAGATGGTTTAAACGGTTATCAAATTTGGAACCCATCAACAAATAAGGTTGTGTACAGTTGAGATGAGGTGTTTAAATAAGTGAAGGATGTCATAAAAAAAGTCCTACTAAGGGAAAAGGAATAAGAGAAAATAGAGTTGTAACTAAATGATGAAGAATCAAACTCCACAAAAGAATACGAATAAGAAGAAAAGTAACCACACACTTTGGTTTTGAGGAGATCAGTTTAGGAAAGAAGGTACTCAGAGAGGTATACTCCATCTAATTTCCATTCAAATTTTTATTTATATATTATTAATGATGATCATAGAACTGTTAGGGAAGCAATGGATTCAGAGGATGGAAAACTCTGGAAAAACGCCATGGTTCAAGAAATGACATCCTTGGACTAAATGAATCTTGGGATTTGGTGGAGTTACCATATAGAAGAAACCCCATTGGAAGAAAGGGTGTTTAGGAAGAATTTGAATACAGAAGGAAAAGTGGAGAAATAAAAAGCTTGGTTAGTAGGAAAAGCTTATTCTGAGGTGTCACGAATTTATTTTGGTGATATTTTTTCTCTTGTTTCCAAGTTAGATTTTTTTAGATTACTTTTATCTATTTTTGTTGCTTTTTATTTTGAGGTAGAATAGATGGATGTGAAGACAACATTACTTCATGGGGATCTAGAAGAAGATATCTACATGAAGCAACTAGAAGGCTTGCATTTGTTTAAGAGAGAAATTTCACCTACAATAGTAGGATACTTTAACCTAAGCAAGCTCTGCCCAGAACATGTGTGTGTGTGTGTGAATGATAAAAAAAAGTGACAGAAATTATCACGAAACATTTACAGGAATATATCAAGAAATGGAAGAGAATTACCTATAAATCGCTATAATCCTTATCTATTTTGGTGATGCCAGTTTCACAAAGACATCCTCCTAAGATCTTTGCTCCAAATATTCTTTGAAACTTGCATACAATAAACAACAAAGGTCACATATTTCCTACAACCACAAATATTAGCACATGCAAACCAATATATTCATGCAAATATAAGAAAAGATGAATATAATTGGGGGAAGCATTTTTTACTTTGCATTAATCATGCGAAGAAGTACATAACCGAGACTCTTTTGGTCCTTATTTGGATAACCTTCCTAACCTCTACACTCACTGGTAGTACACCTGTTAGTGTTAGTTTATCGTAGAATAATTTCACCAGTATTCTAACATAGTATATTTTCTCTCTTGATACTAGTGAAGAGCTTTTTTTACATAGATCTTGATGATGAATAGGCTTCACTACACCTAGACACTTTCTTGAGCATATCAAGGCGATGACTAAGATAAACCAAATCAATCATTATTTTAATACAAATTCTTGTTTTAATCAAATTAGTCAACTTGGACCGAATCTAGGATTCTCTAGTCAAATTCCCACATTATTTTGGAGTTCTAATGCAAAGAGGGCATTTATGGGCTTCCATTTCAATCCATAACACTAGGAGGGAGCATTTCTAGGCCCTTTGGTTTAGTCCATACAACTAAGAAGGAGCGTTGAACCCTCAAAATAATTAAATTTTGATCTTTCACTATTCATAACTTGATCCTCACTCTTGGAAAAGGATGTGGATTTCTTCTTGACCCTAAGGGGTGGATTTTTGAGCTATAAAAAATGCCCCCTAATGTATGAGGTAAGAAGAGAATATGTTGGTCAGAATACCTTACAAAATTAGACCAATGAGAGAGGCAGGAATAAATCATGGACAAGAGACATGCAGAGACTCAAAAATGTATTTAGATACATAAATAATTGCATCCCTGAGGTAGGCATACCCATACTCGGCACTGAGAGAATAAAGCATAGATTTCCACGCAACATATTACAAACTGATGTCATCAAGGACTAGTCATGATTCAATGTAGATATTTGGCATAATAGTTATTAGTAGGGTTAGACACTGATGTGAGTTCCCCCAATGATGGTCCTACAAGTACATAATATATTCTCCAATCGCAGTTTGTGGGAGGCATTGATCATGAGTGAAGTGGCCTCAATGCCCCAAGGTCTTCGACACACACCCCAATGATATGAATCTACATGCAAATGAATGAATTTATATCGAGCATGCAAGGAGGTTGTTTGATTACCAAGAATTGATGTATCTCATTAATAGATGTGAGGGAGACCACCGATAATGATAAGGTACCTAACATAGTCTATGAAGAGCGAATGAATGAGCTGAAGTCAAGCACGTAGTAGAATCGGCTAACATGGGCCTATGATGAAAACCCAATGCAAACCTTGAGGAAACCTACCACTGATGACAGCCAGCTCCAAGGTACTAGATTGTTTCTAGAGCCACATCCTAGATAATGTGTTGAATTCGACGAGAAGGGATTTTTCGAACGAGCGAATTTATGTATCCCCCATTATCGACACGAAACTGACACCAAGATAAGGTCTCAGATGAGATAAAATGAAGAAGTGGTGTACAACTAACATAAGGATGGCCAACACAAAAGGTATAATAAGACATGCAGATAACCGACTCTTGACTGTGACTTCCCTTTAACCTGTAACTACATGACACAATAGTGAACTTGGAATCATAGACTAAAGAATATGACAGACACTACGGTGAAACGGGAGGCATCACCAAGGCACATGTATTGGAAGGGTAACCAATCAGGTGAGATACTAACTCATGTAATGCTGAAAAATGCAGCAAGAAATTTTCAATTTAATTTTCGCCTTAATTAAATTGAGAAAATGTGATTTTCCACATCAGCAGACAACTTGGATGATGTTTACTTGAGTGACATGGCTTGTGTCACCTAGTTTACTGAATAAATTTGAGTTGGAGGAGTTAGAGTTCATTTAAACATGTGTGGTTGCTAATTTGTAGCAATAACAGTCAGTTATCTAAGGTTGTTTTCAGTTAAACTAGTTCCAATTGTTGAAAGAACTAGTGGAGGGTCAATTTGTGCAGTGGGACTTCAGTCAAACTTAGTGATCATCCAATTAATTGATCAATCAACCCAAAATAGCTAGTGCATGTAGATAATTTGAGTTCCCTGGGCTTGGTGGAGATGTTAAGGTAGTGTAACATCAATTCTGGAATAGTCTTGAGTGTACAATTGTTGTATGTAGTCAGATGATCAGCCTAAGGAATTGTGAAATTCAATTTGAGGAATTTTCTAAATAATAGGGGCCTGATTCCTCAAGGAATAGCATAAGAAAATAGGAGCTCAAGCCAAGGAAAAAATTGACTAAGTCTCAGAGGTTTTCAGTAAGCATAAAGATAGATTTTGCATTTGAAGGGTGAAGAAATTGTAATACATCTATATTAATTTGATTAATGCAAGAGGCATTGGGGTTTTTAATCATATTTCTTTCCCCAGATAAAAATACTTGCTACATGTGTGTGATTTCTTATTGCATGGCTGATTTTTGTGTTCTAGATTGTGGATTACTTTCCATGGAGTAGTAGAGTAGGTTTGTATATTGTGATTTTGATTAAAAGTTCATGAGAAATGAAAATATACAACATAATTTCTACATGTAACAGAGTGAGTTGATTCAAGCCAAAGGTGTGGTTCAAAAATATGGCAAAAATCAACTATAAGAGTATGACTCAGACAAGTGACATGTTCAAGGTGTTATCACTCCACTGGATCTCTAAGGCTGAGAAGAGACCAGCAAAGGTAACCACGAACCAATATTTTGTAGAGTAGCTAGCCCTACTAGGTAGGATAGGGCTCTCTCCACAAGATCATAGCCAATATGACTGGATCAATGAGATTTTAGGCTAGGTATAGTAGCATTAGGGTTTTGGTTGATTGATTTTGAGTGTTGGATGGTGAATAGGTCAAGGAAGAACTAGGTCAGGGAAAATAAGGATAAGAATTGCATAGATCTAATGGGGAAAGGTATGTAAGAACTTTAACACATTAATTTATCTTGATGGAATGGTTTAGACTACTAGGGTTTTAGAAAAAAGCATTGGAAACATGAATTATTTTCAATTAGAAGAAAGTGAACATGAAACTATAACTATTCCTCCAAAACAGAGCATAAGCTAATGAATTCTGTCTTTCTGACTTAGGAATAAATTACATTCAGATATGGAATGAATATGAATATCACAATACATTCAAACATTTTCAAACATAAGAATAAACAATGTCAAATCACATTACCACAGGAATCCCATCAAAATAGTTGCAACTTAGTCTATTATTTCTTGCCAAAAGTCTGATTACAATAGTGTTCAATGATAAAATTCTACAACATCCAACCCTTGAAATGAGAAAGGAAATGAAAGATATGTGACAAAAACTACTTCTCCCACTCTCAAGAGTCGAATCCCTGACTTGTGGAGCTCATTCCCAAAGTGCTCAACTAGAATCCTAGTGATTAGGGAGGTTAGCCAATTCATCCCTATCATTCATGAAACTGATTCACTTTGACCAAAATTACATATTTACATGATGTATCTACTACTAGTAACTATTTATGACATAATTAAATTTACATTTCACTACTACATCAGTAAAATTTCATTGAATCCATCCATCAACTGAGAAATTTTGAAATTCTGGAGAAAAAAGAAAATTGCAAAATGTGCAGCGTGCTTGGAAAAAGTGCAGCGTTCTTAGAAAAAAGCGCAGCGTTCCTGGAAAAAAGCACAGCGTGCTTGGAAAAGCGCAGTGTGCTTGGTAAAAAGCACAATGTGGGCCTCCAAAGCCACTTTTGAGTGACTTATTGAAGTCCAAATCCGGCCCAAGATGGCTTATTGGAAATCTCTTCCAGTATAGTTGCCAAAAATGTGCTCAAGCTCTTAAAATAGTTGAGGGAAGCTCCTCAAAATGCAATCTCCCAAGACTACTCAAAAAGTGCAGCAAAAGGTTGAAAAAGGAGGCAGAAAGGTGGTTTTTGAATGGTTTTTTTCCATATCCACATGTCAAAACATCTGTCTCTTTAGTGCCAGTAGTCAAAATTTTATGTAGACATCACTTTGAATCCAAATATGCAAACCTTTCCTCATTTAGAGGCCTCCACAAAAAGTGTGGTGTGGCCCCACGAAGCGCTTTTTGCGGGCTAGGTGTGCAAAAAGTCTGTCAAAATTTGCAAAAAATGTCCAAAAACTTGAAAAATTACCAAAAAATCTTCAAAATTGGTATATGAAGTGCTGATGAGGTGTCTCAAGCAACCAAGGAGGCATCAGCAAGTAACTCAAGTTTTTCCTCCTCCTTTTTCTTGATTAGGGTTTGCTTGAGTTTATCCTTCAACTGCTTGATTCTAATGTTGTATATATTGTTTCTAGTGGTGTATCTGTTTTCCATGTGTTTTAGAATCTCATTATCCTTGTTGTCCTTATGAAGGATCTTCTCAAGGTGTATGTTCACTCTGTCAAGCCATACTTCTCTTGGCATCATTGATTTCCTTTGAAATTCTTTCTTCAAAACTGAGTTGTTCTGCCTCATGTTTCTCCTGTTCTAATGCTCTCTTAAGACCTCTTGTTTTTGGTCTTGTCTTGGTGGTTTGAGTCTCACCATGGTCAGGCTCATCAGGTTCCATCACTGCTTTTCCTTTAGTGTCTTTCCTCTTGGCCTTCAACAACTCCAATTCTATGAGTACTTGTTTGTCTTTCAGCTGCCTGTTTTCTTGTTTAAGGAAGGATATGACGAATTGTGCTCTGGCCATATTATCCTGTAGCTCTTTAATTGTGGCATTTTTCTCTTTGATGATCATATTTGAGGTTCCATGATCATCTTGGACATCCAAGTCCGCCAATTCAAACTCTCTTTCTTCCTCATGAAGGTCTTCCTCCTCTTGAACAACTTCCTCTTTTTGCTTTTGATTTCCTTGTTTTGTTGATGAAGAAGGCAAGGCCCCTTCCACAATTTGTGGAGAAAACACTTTGTTAGGTCCCCTCTGGTAGGTTTTTACCTCTTTTACCTCTTTGGTTTCTTTCATTGTATCCCTGCTAGATAGCCTAGTCTTCCTGTGAGGAATTGATGTTGTTGGTGGAATACGTCTAGCAGGTTGACTTGGACCTGAAGTGAAGACATTAGCCTCAATGAAAGTCTCCCATGCTATGTTCAACCGATTGAGGTGGTGAAGGACAATGATTTTAATTAGAGAGTGATGGAAGAGGTTTTTCATCTGAAGCTCATAATCTTTGTTTTGCAATATGTAGGCCATTTTATCAATGCTTCTATACAAGTAGTAGGGGAGGTTGAGCAATTTCACCCTAGTGAAATGCATCAGAAACCTAATGTGATAGTTGTATAATCTAGAGAATCTGCCCTCACAAGTGAAGTATTTCATGATGATTTTCGTGATGGGGGAAAACCTGTTCAATAAATGGCCAAAAGGAAAGATATTTTTTATGTTATCTTTGTAATTTGTCTTGAGGTAAGTCTCATATAACTGGGCATCCAAATCTTTAGTCTTAAACCATTTTTCACCCACATTGGGTATCCCTATTGTTGTTGCAATGATGTCAGTGGAAATGGTGAAAGTCACCCCTGCAATAGTCACTTGGTTATTTGGAGGTTTCTAATGAAAACCCTAGTCAAATTAGGATGAATTTGGACTCTTTGTACCATCTCACAAAATTCAAAGCAACCTACATGCTGGAAACATTTGATAGCTAAGGGTGATGCCATTAATTCCCTAGTGTCTATTATCTATAATCCATAATTCTCCCTCCTTTTTTATATGTTTTCTTATCTTATTTTGTGGGGTTTCTTTCCTCAACTATGTTTCTTTCTTCCTCCATTATGTTTAGTTTGTCTTTGAAAACCCTAGGGAAGAAGGGTAAGGGAAAGGGAGTAGGATTGTGGGGTTAGGGGATTGTGATGGGTGAGGGAAAATTTGGGGGAATGTATAAAGGGATTAGGGAGCTTAGGGAAGTGATGGGAGGGTAAAATATTTAGGGAAATAAGGTAGGAAATTTGAATTACAGGGAGGTATCTAGTTGCCTAGGAAAGCACAGCTAGGGTGGTAGGGTTTTAAGGAATAGGGATTGGGAATGGGAAATGAGTAAATGTAAGGGTAGTAGGGAGTGATTTAGGGTGCAAGAAAGGTAAATGGGTCTAGGGGAAATAAATTAGGTTTGCAAATTATGAAACTAGGGTTTCAATGCTTAAAACATGACACAAAATGTAAGGAAGGGTTTGCACCACAAAATTAACACCACAAGCTGACAGGAGGGGCTATGGAGGTTCCACTTAATTTCAAATAGTTGTAGAAACCCTAAACTGAAGCTGAGAACTTGTGCAATGAATATTTCAGACCGTGGCTCCCTTCTACAAAAACCACAGTGTACAAATAAAAGGGGTAGCGAGGGACTATGAAAAGCGCAACGCATTTGGAAAAAGCGTAGCGTAGCCTCCTACAAAAAGTGCAACGCCTTTGGAAAAAGTGCAGCGAATGACCTAGAATTCCATTTTCTGAAGGAAAACTCGATTTTTTGCTTGGGGAGGCTGAGATCTCGATGCTTTGAGGATGAAAATGAATGACTTCTTGGTCTTTGGGAGCCTTTATACTTGGATAAATTTCATTAAACAAACTTGGGACCCACTTTTCCTTTCTTGAAATTGACTTTACATTTCTCTTTATCTTTAATTTCTGAATTAGATGATTGAACTTCATCTTTTGATGACTTAGGAACACTAATTGAATTTTTGGAACTTTTCTTATCTGATGATGGAAATTTGAGTGTGCAACTACTTGGAACTCTCATAAATTATTACATATTAGGGAAATAAAATTACATTTTGTTCTAAAATAAATTTTACAAATCAAACTTACTGATAAAATTTCTTTATTGGCACTCCTTCATTTCCTAGGATTTTATGCATGAAATGGTGATTTGATGACCTTGGAAACCCTAAGACCTAATGGAGACTCTGACTAAATTAAACCATGATGAGAATGACTAAAATGATGATGATAACTCATGACTGATGGTACACTCAGAAAAGTGGTGAAATGAGCCAGCAAGTTACAAAATTTTGAAAGGAGTGAGATCAAACCTAAATATGCACCAAGTGACCAAATTTTTGCATGATGACCTAATGGAATGACAAATTTCAAAATGGTACCCTAACATGACATTAAAATATTTTATTTTATCACTCGTGGAAGGATGCAAAAACTAACACTAACATTGGCTCCAACTAGGGGATGACAGCTCTTTGGAGATGTCAAGAGCATCGTAGACCAAGTGCCTAATGTTGAAAACTTATCATAATTAACTAACTCAAAACTTATTGACTTGAATTTTAGTTAAATTTTGAAAACAGCAGAAAACCAATGAAACTTTATGGTCTTCACCTAGGGCTCCAAGCTCCAGTGATTCTCCACTTCACACTTTGTAGAAATTTAAACTGATATTTACAATGGAATTTGAGAAATCTGAAATCTGAAATCTGCATTGGAAATTATAATGCTTAAGGAGCCTACCATTGATTGGTCCTCCTAAGAATTCTTCTCTATTCATCTCCTTCAATATGAAATCATGTAGTCCACGAAAAGCTAATATCTTGTATGGCCCTTTCCATAGGTTTTCAAATTTTTTGTGCTTCCCTTTTTCCTCGTTCCTTGCATCCACCACAGGACTACATCTTCAATCTTAAAATCATTTATCTTCTCATGAAGCTTTAAGGTGTTCTGAAATACCTCATCTCTTTTTTTCTAAAAGTGGATCATTTGATTTATTCAGCATTGTACATCATTCTCCTCACTTCCTACTTCTTGTAACAATTTCATGATCGGGACTGCAAGTGATCTAGGAAAAATAGTTTCTACACCATAAACCAACTGAAAAGGGGACATTCCTATAGATTTCTTACTACTCACCCCGTCCGCCCACAAAGCATTAACCAATTTTTTGTGCCAATTCTTCTTGTTTGCCTCAAGCATATTCTTTATGATATTAATCAAAGACTTATTAGAATATTTTGCTAAACCATTACATTATGTATAATAGGCAGTTTAGTGCCCCAACTTGATGTTGTACTTGTCACAAAACTCAACCATTTTATTCGAATTGAATGCAGCAACATTGCTGGTAATGATCTTATGAGGACAACCAAAACGATACAAAATGTTATTTTCCAAAAACTAAATAATTACTAAATATGTTGATTGCCTTGTTGGGATCACTTCGATCCATTTGGTGAAGTAGTCGGTGGCCGTTAAGATCCATTTATGTTGTTCTAATGATGTAGTGTGAATCTCTCTGATGAAGTCAAGGCCCCACTGCTAAAAAGGTGCATGTACTGAAATAGGCTAAAAAGTAAATGGAAGAAGTTTTCTCTTACCTTGAAACACTTGACATTCATGGCAACTCATCACTGATTTGTATAGGTCTGCAAAAAGAGTTGGCCAACAGTATCCCTCTCTCAACACTTTGTTAGTCGTGGTTTTCCAAAATAGATGGCCCCCACAATCTCCCCAATGGAAATCATTCATAACTTCTTTGGCTTCATTTTCAACTAAACAGTTCAGCAAAATACCTCCTAGATCTTTCCAATAAAGGGTGTTGTCCAAAATGTAGTATTTGGAATATTTCAACTTCAAAGACCTACCCTTACTCTTAGACATTGTTGGAGGAGGATTTAAATTTTGAAGAACATATATAATGTTTGAATACCATGGAAATGAAAGAAAGATATCAAATACATGTATACCAGTTCCATCCTCTTCTTCATCAGACAATGTTGAAATGAGGTTGATGTCTAGGGCATGTAAGATTGACTCGGCCATGAGCTTGGCTAAGCCCTAAAATTTGATCATCTTTCTGGGCTTGATCTTGAGGTCATATTATAACATTGCTGCTATCCACTTCCCTCTTCTCCCTTCTGGATTTGTCTGCATAGAACATCTTTTATAGCTGCATTGGGGACATAAGCCAGAATATGTGAATGTAAAATGTATACACGGAAATCCTTCAAAGCTTTTACTAAAGCCAAGGCTTTATTCTCAATGATATTGTACCGAAGATATGCATCTCTGATGGTTCTACTTAAAAATGTTATGGGTTTCATAGTCTTATACTTTTTCTACATCAAGACTACAGCTAATGTATGCTCAGAGGAAAATGATAAAATGATAAAATCAATAGAATAATCTAGGCTGATTAAAATAGGGGTTGTGGTTAAATAAAAATTCAATGAGTTAAAAGACTTTTTGGCATCCTCGAACCACTTTACCTCATTCTCTTTCTTTAACATGTTGGTCATTTTTCGAAGATGCTCAGCCAAATTTGGAATAAATTTGCGTAAGAAGTTCATCTTACCATTGAAAGCTTGGATTTAATTCTTGCTTCGTGGAAAGTAAATGTGTTGAATTGCCTCAACCTGAGAAAGTTAAATCCAGATTCCATCCTTGGAGATGATGTGATCGAGAAGCTTACCCTCCTCCATGGCAAAAAGGCTCTTTTTCGGATTAAGATAAATTTTGAATTTCCTGCATTTCTGAAATACAATCCTTAAGTGATACAAATGTTCATCATCGGAATTGGAGAAAATTGTCGAATCATCTAAATATACCACTAAGAAAACATCTTTCTCATCTGCAAAGGCTATGTCCATCATCCGCTGAAAGGTGGCCCCTGCATTCTTGAGTTCAAATGGCATCTTATCATATTTAAATGTGCCCCAAGGTGTTATGAAGGTAGTTCTATCTTGGTCCTTCTCATGCACTAAAATCTGATTGTATCTTGAATATCCATCAAGCAATGACATCCGGGATGCTCCAACCACTCTTTGTAGGATGTGATCCATTTTGGGAAGGTGATAATTATCCTTAAGGGACACCTTGTTCAAATTTCTAAAATCAATACAAAGCCTTATTTCTCCAGTCGTCTTCCTTACTGGGACTAGATTTGATATCCAGTCAGAAAATCTGTCAGGAACAATGATACATGTTTTTTAAAGTCTGTTCACTTCCTTTTCAATCGATGGCAACACCTCGGGTTGATCCTTCTTAGATTTTTCCGGAAGGGCTTTTGGTCGGGCTTAATTAGTATGGTCTACTAAATAATATTCTTATCATAGACCTTCAAGTCTGCATAATCCCAAGTAAAAACATCAGAAAATTTAGAAATTAAATCAACATATTTTTCTTTTACCTCAAAAGATAAAGACTTGGACAGTTTGACCATCTTAGGCTTGTCCGTTGTTTTGATGTTTACATCCTCCACACCTTTCTCTGTAGGAACCAATGTTGGATTCCTCACTACATCATATTGATCAAACAATTATTCCAAAGGTATTAGACCTCTTGGAATATTTTTATCCTTCAGCTGTAATATATCAACATGGGTGGCTTCGATGACTTGATCATCCTTGTCATAAACTTCATCAATGAAATAATTGGTGAATTCTCCTTCATTCTGCAGATATTTTTTTACCTGCTTATCATCCCAAAATAATTGCCAATACCGTAAGTTGTTAGGAATAGTGGGCTGATGTTTAACATGGATTTCAAAATTTCTATTGGAAAATATAGGGATCTTGAAATTACTTGTTGTTGTAGCAAGTGAATCTGCCATGAGATTCTGACTTCTCAGCACTACTGACAATGGTTGTTCGGGAAACATTTTTAGGATATCCAGTATAGCATTCATGTATGCTTTCATTCATGCTTTCTTGGCCTAGTATTCCCCTTTTACATGTTTTATCACAAGTTCAGAGTCACTATAAACTGAAATTCTTCTTGCACCCAACTTTTTCAAGATATTGAGGCCGGTGATCAATGCCTCATATTCTACCTCATTGTTAGAACAATCAAAATCCAACTTGTATGAACATAACATTACATTTTTAGGAACCTTACCAGGCTGATGAAGATGACTTCGGATCCAAATCCCAATGCATGCCCTATCTTTCCCCAAGGCACCATCAAAATCCATGGTCCATAAACCATTTTCATCATCAAAATGTTGGAATTCTGATTTCGGTTATGTCTCAAATTTCTGGGCCACTTCTTGATATTGTTCTGAACTTTTCTCTACCTTATTTGATGACTGCTCTGAGGAACTTGGAAGATTTTCTTTTCCTTCATCTAAAATTTTTGTGATACAATTAGAATTTTTCGGAATATTTTCTACTTCTACAAGCTTATTATCTACATCATTCAAGCCACTATCATTGAAAAAAATAAATGATTATAAATATGTATGTATAGCATTAATTGGATGATTTTTGGCCTTCTCTTTGTCGGTTATCATGTACTTCATCTTCGTTTCTCTGTAAAAATTTCTCAATTGTCCGAAAAATGGGATGGTGGCATAAGAGAAGCCTAGTTGCAAAGTGCCTCTCAACTTCGCTCCCCAAGATCTCGACAGTAACATACCAAACCGTCGTGGTATATCATCTACCACCACATCCATCAAGAAATTATTTGCTGGAATTTGTTCAAGGGAAACTACCAAATCCTTAATGAGACCCAGACAATGGACTCTACCCAAATCAAAGGAATACAAGTCATGATAAGGACCAGTGATATCTAGGCCCAATTTCTCCATAATGGCTTTCGGCATCAAATTGTGGGAAGCTCCAGAGTCGAGCATAGCATTGTGAAGGATATTTTGGTGAATTCTCAGACTCAAATAGAATGGGGGAATTTCACTATCCTCTAACTGACCGTCTATTGTTGGACCAAAGATAAGTTCAGGTTGGTCATCTTCGACATTTAGTATATCAGATAAAGGATATACTTTTAACATTTTGGCTACATGAGACTTATAATGATTACTCTTGACAAGTTCAGTTAAAGGTATAGACACTTTCAATATGGAAATTTTAGTTTCTAAGCTTAAAGGAATGGATTTGTCTACCTCTTTAATGAAGATGTCTCTTTTGTCAGCATGATCCTTTGGTGTAGCTTCTTTCTTCTAACTGTCCTTTTCTTTGCCCAGTGTCCTTGTAGATGGTTCATTAACCTTGCTCTGATTTGTAGTTGCAGGTTATTTTCCTTTTTTCTAATTACTTTGAGGATTATGCTTCGTTTGAGTATCCTTTTGTTGGGATGCCCGCTTTTGAATAGGATTTATTGGGACATCTCTACCCCTCAATGAGTATTTCTTCTGATGTGAGCTAAGTGCATTCAATTAGCCTGGCTGATAATCATTAGATTCAACCTCCAACTCATTATTAGTGGCTAATATGTAGTATTCATCCTTGGGCACATCTATCTTCTCAACATACTCTTCATTTTCTATCAAAAATATGGGCTAGCCATCAGCTGTAGAAAAACAATTTTCTTCAACAATATGATCTTCTTCTTCTTCCTCAACTCCTTGAGCATATTTTTTCTGCAAGGGTGTCTGAATTTTTTGTTGTTGTGTTGTTTTCTCAAGTGCCCTCTATTCTCTTTGTTTGATTCTGAATTGGGGTTGTTGTTGTTGTCCTTTGAAGTTATGATTTCTAACTTGTGGTTCCGATTGTCTTTCTGTTACGGACATCTTTTCAACCATCCTTTCTATTTTTCTTATCAAATTTTCAAGTTTTACATCAAAGGATGAGGATGCTTCTTATTTGATGATTACTCTCCTCTCACCCTTCATTTGTAAATTCTTAATGGACAAGTTAGTTTCCACACTAATTGCATTCTTCTGCATGTCTTCTAATGTAGCAGGATTCCTCTCTCATAACTGATAGTCCATGTTTGAATCAAAGCCATCTAGATAATGCAAGAGAGCCAAACCTGGAAGAGGTTTGATCTCATTGGGAATGGAATTGTATACTTAGTTGAAATGGGCAATGAAGTCTTGTACTGATTCATTTGGTTCCCTTTTCAAATTATTATATTCAGAAAGGATTTTCAATGGATTCTTATTCACCTCCCATTGAGCTATGAAGGCATCTATCAGCTGGTTTGAAGTGGTTGTAGAGTTTTCATTCAATGATCTAAACCAGGTTTTAACATCTTCGAAAAATATCTGAACTATGATTCTCATCTTAGCATCGTCAGCATCTCTTTCTTCCAGGTCAATAAATTCAGTGACTTTGAATATGTGATGTCTTATAGCGATTTGAGAAATCTCATCAAAAAAAAGCAGTCTCTGACCATAACCTTGTGGTAAGGCATTGAGTTGACCTGGTAGAATGAGGGGTGCAAATATAGCCATGATTCCCGCTGAGTGAGGTACAGGAGTGACATTGGAAGGAGTCTATTGAATGGGTAATGAAGTAGATGGTGAAAATGAATAAGCAACAACTGACTGTGATTCTATCGGTATGGGTAATGACTCTTGTTGATATTGTATTATGGCTTTTTCTGATTGGTATTGAAGTTGGTTTGCTAAACTTTCAAGACAATATATTTGACTCCAGACTTGAGTGTCAAAGTATGATTCAGATTTAGTTTCTTCAAAAGGTAAATTCTCTTCAAGTTTCAAGGAAATAAGATCTAATTCAGAGAAATATTTTATTGCAGAAAGCCTTAATGGGTCAAAAACTATATCAGACAGTGAGGTTTCAGACTTAGATCGAAATAAAGATAGCTCAAATTTCAATCAAAAGGTATGTCTTTGAGAGATAAAAAAATTTCAGGAAATGAAGAAGATATTACCAATGGAATGGGATTTGACTGAATTTATTTGTTTTGATATATTTGCTTCCAAACAAGCCTCTCTAGATCTTCGATTGGATCAGTTGGATGAGGATCTAGATTTAATCTGGTGTATCTACTTGAAGCTAGAATTGTCACTGTTCAACAACTTGTTTCTCTGCAACTTTTCAGATCAACCTCCAAAAAATCTTAGACCTATCATCCACAGGAAAAGAATTCGCTGATCTAATGGTACAACCAGGGAAGATCTGTCACTTTCTTCCCCAGTATGGTCGCCAAGATGTTATCACTCCAATGGATCTCTGAGGCTGAGAAGAGACCAGCAAAGGTAATCACAGACCAAGTAGCTAGCCCTAATAGGTAGGAGAGGTCTCTCTCCACAAGATCACAGCCAAGATGACCAGATCAATGAGATTTTAGGCCAGGTATAGTAGCACCAGAGTTTTGGTTGATTTATTTTGAGTGTTGGATGGTGAATAGGTCAGGGAAGAACTAGGTCAAGGCAAATAAGGATCAAAATTGCAGAGATCCGATGGGGAAAGGTATGTAATCACTTTAACACATTAATGTATCTTGATGGAGTATTTTATACTGATAGGGTTTTAGAAAAGAGCATTGGAAACATGAATTCTTTTCAATTAGAAGAAAATGAACATGAAATTGTAACTATTCCTACAAAACATAGCATAAGCTAATGAATTTTGTCTTTCTGACTTATGAAACAATTACATTCAGAGATGGCATGAATATGAATATCACAATACATTTAAACATTTGAAAACATAAGAAGAAACAATGTCAAATCACATTACCACATGAATCCCATCAAAATAGCTGCAACTCAGTATGTTATTTCTTGCTAAAAATCTGATTACAATTGTGTTCAATGATCAAATTCTATAGCATCCAACCCTTGCAATGAGAAAGGAAATGAAATATATATGCCAAAAACTACTTCTCCCACTATCAGGGGTCGAATCACTGAATTGTGGAGCATATCCCCAAATTTTGAAACTGGAATCCTAGTGATTAGGGAGGTTAGCCAACTCATCCCTATCATTCATGAAACTAATTCACTTTCACCAAAATTAGATATTTACATGATGTATCTACCCCTAGTAACTATTTATGACATAATTACATTTACATTTCACTATTACATTAGTAAAATTTCATTGAATCCATACATAAATTGAGAAATTTTGAAAATTTTAGAGAAAACAGAAAACTGCAAAAAGCGCAATGTGCTTGGAAAAAGCGTAGCGTTCCTAGTAAAAAGCGCAGCATGGACCTTCAAAACAACTTTTGAGTGACTTCCTAAAGTCTAAATTGGGCCCAAGATGGATCATTGAAAATATATTCTAGTATAGTTGTTATAAATATGCTCAAGCTCTTAAAATGGTTGAGGGAAGCACCTCAAAAATGCAATCTCCCAAGACTGCTCAAAAAGTGCAGCGAAAGGCTGAAAAAGGAGGTAGAAACATGGTTTTTGAGTGGTTTTTTGCCACTTCCACCTGTCAAAATCTCTGTTTCTTGAGTGCCAATAGTAAAAACTTGATGTATACATCACTCTAAATCCAAATATGTAAACCTTTACTCATTTTTAGGCCTCCACAAAAAGTGCAGGGTGGCCCAAGCTACACTTTTTTCAGGCTGATTATGCAAAAAGTTTGCCAAAATTTGTAAAAATGCCCAAAAACTTGAAAACTTGCCCAAAACTCTTCAACATTGGTAGATGAAGTGTCGATGAGGTGTCTCAAGCAACCAAGGAGGCATCAACAAGTAACTCAAGTTTTTCCTTCTCTTTTTGCTTGATTAGGGTTTTCTTGAGTTTATCCTTCAACTGCTTGATTCTGATGTTGTAAATCTTGTTTCTAGTGGTGTATTTGTTTTCCATGTGTTTTAGAATCTCATTATCCTTGTTTTCCTTATGGAAGAGCTTCTCAAGGTGTATGTTCACTCTGTCAAGCCACACTTCTCTCTCGTCATTGATTTCATTTTCAATTCTTTCTTCAAAATTGAGTTGTTTTGCCTCATGCTTCTCCCACTCTAATTTTCTCTTACAACCTCATGTTTTTGGCCTTGTCTTGGTGGTTTGAGTCTCACCATGGTCAGACTCATTAATTTCCATCACTGCTTTGCCTTTTTTATCTTGCCTCTTGGCCTTCAGCAACTCCAATTCCATCATTACTTGTTTGTCTTTCAGCTGCTTGTTTTCTTGTTCAAGGAAGGATATAAAAAATTGTGCTCTAGCCATATTGTCCTGCAGCTCTTTAATTGTGGAATTTTTCTCCTTGATGATCAAATTTCAGGTTTCATGATCATCTTGGAAATCCAATTCCACCAATTCAAACTCTCTTTCTTCCTCATGAAGGTCTTCCTCCTCTTGAACAACTTCCTATTTTTGCTTTTGATTTACCTGTTTTTTTGATGAAGAAGGCAAGGCCCCTTCCACAATCTGTGGAGAAAACACTTCCCTAGGTCCCCTCTGGTAGGTTTTGATCTATTTGACCTCTTTGGTTTCTTTCATTGTAGCCCTACTAGATAGCCTAGTATTCTTGTGAGGAACTGATGTTATTGGTGGAATAGGTCTAGCAGGTTGACTTGGACCTACAACAAAGACATCAGCCTCAATGAAAGTCTCCCATGCTATGTTCAACTGATTGAGGTGGTGAAGGACAATGATTTTAATCAGAGAGTGATGGAATATTTTGTTCATCTCAAGCTCATAATCTCTATTTTTCACTATGTAGGCCATTTTGCACAATTTCACCCTAGTCAAATGCATGAGAAACCAAATGTGATAGTTGTCTAATCTAGAGAATCTGCCCTCACAAGTGAAGTATTTCATGATGATTTTCATCATGGGGGAAAACATGTTCAATAACTGGACAAAAGGAAAGATATTTTTGATGTTATCTTTTTAATGTTCCTTGAGGTAAGGCTCATACAGCTGGGCATCCAAATCCTTAGTCTTAAACCATTTTTCACCCAGATTGGATATCCTTGTTGTTGCTACAATGATGTTAGTGGAAATGGTGAAATTCACCCCCGCAATAGTCACTTGGTTATTTTGGAGGTTGCTAATGAAAACCCTGGTAAAAATTAGGATGACTTTGGACTCTTTTTACCATCTCACAAAATTCAAAGCAACCTACATGCTGGAAATATCTGACAGCTAAGGGGTGATGTCATTAATTCCGTAGTGTCTGTTAGCTCTAATCTTAGAATTCTCCCTCCTTTGTTATATTTTTTCTTATCTTCTTTTGTGAAATTTCTTTCCTCCTCCATTATGTTTATTTCTTCCTCCATTATGTTTAGTTTTTCTTTGAAAACCCTAGGTAAGAATGGGAAGGGAAAGGGAGTAGGATTGTGGGGTTAGGGGATTGTGATGGGTGAGTGAAAATTTGGGGTAATGTATAAATTGATTAGGGAGCTTAGGGAAGTGATGGGAGGGTGAAATATTTAGGTAAATAGGGTAGGAAATTTATATTACATTGAGGTATCTAGCTGCCTAGGAAAGCACAGCTAGGGTGGTAGGGTTTTAAGGAATATGGCTTGGGAATGGGAAATGAGTAAATGTAAGGGTAATGGGGAGTGAGTTAGGGTGTAGGGAAGGTAAATGGGTCTAGGGGAAATCAATTAAGTTTGAAAACTATGAAACTAGGGTTTCAATGCTTAAAACATGACATAAAATGTAAGGAAGGGTTTGCACCACAAAATTAACACCACAAGCTGACAGGAGGGGCTATGGAGGTGCCACTTACTTGCAAATAGTTGTAGAAACCCTGAACTGAAGCTGAGAACATGTGCAATTAAGATTAGAGACCGTGGCTCCCTTCTGAAAAAAGAGCAGTGTACAGAGAAAAAGCGCAGTAGGGGGCTGTGAAAAGCACAGCGCCTTTGGAAGAAGCGCATCGTGGCCTCCTGCAAAAAGCACAGCGAATGATCTAGAATTCGATTTTTTGAAGGAAAACTCAATTTTTTGCTTGGGGATGCTAAGAGCTTGATGCTTTGAGGATGAAAATGAATGACTTCTTGGTCTTTGGGAGCCTTTATACTTGGAGAAATTTCATTAAACAATCTTGGGACCCACCTTTCATTTCTTGAAATCGACTTTACATTGCTCTTTATCTTTAATTTATGAATTAGATCATTGAACTTCATCTTTTGATGGCTTAGGAACACTGATTGACTTTTTGGAAATTTTCTTATCTGCTGATGGAACTTTGAGTGTGCAGCTACTTGGACCTTTGAGAACTTATTACAAATTAGGGAAATAAAATTACATTTTGTTCTGAAATCAAATTTACAAATCAAACTTACTAATGAAATTTCATTATTGGCACTCCTTCATTTGCTAGGCTTTTATTCATGAAATGGTGATTTGATGACCTTGGAAACCCTAAGACCTAATGGAGACTCTGACTAAATAAAATCATAATGAAAATGACTGAAATGATGATGATAACTCATGACTGATGGTACACTCAGCAAAGTGGTGAAATGAGCCAGCAAGTTAAAAAAAATTGAAAGGAGTGAGATCAGACCTAAATATGCACCAAGTGAAAAAAGTTTTGCATGATGACCTAATGGAATGACAAAAATTTCAAAATGGGACACTAACATGACATGAAAAGAGTTTATTTGATAACTAGTGGAAGGATGCAAAAACTGACACTAACACAAGGGTAACATACAACTACCATGATAAAGATGCGTCAACAAAGAATTCCCCCCCCCCCCACCTTTTTGTATAGTGTATCTGCTTCATAATTTAATGAGAATGAAAGAGAAAACAAGTAAGCTTAATAGGTTCTTTTTTCATGAGTTTATGATGAGGTCGAAAAAGAGATAAAAGTACACTTGTGAACTTCTCATGTACTAACGAGCTAGAGAATGGACAAGAGATCACTCGCCAACTTTCAATTTAAATAATGAGCAAGAAAATACAGAAAGGGCTCAACGTTTTCATATAGGTTTTACAAGCATGAAAATATGGTAGCAAAATAAGATCGATATTTTCATGGTTTTAAAGAGAGATGTAAAGAAAACCAAAATAGACTCAGCATTTTTGTATAAATTTAAGAAGCATGAAAATATAATAGAAGGGGATCGAGATTTTCATTGTTCAACGAACATGAAAATAAGGCCAAAAGGAAGCTTGTTCTAGAGAGAAAAGTGGTTAATAGTATGCACCTTGTTTAGAGGGGTAATGATTGCATCGACCTAAGAAAAGTAGGGAGTAGTGGTGAAGAGTCTGGAAATGGAAACCCACTCATCACAACGATCTCTTTGAAATATGGAGGCAAGTCGACTAATGACAAGCATTGGTATGAAAACATATAAAAAGACATTAAGGACCATGAGCATAGGTGACCATAAGGAAACATGATAAAAGTGTGCGGACCCCTATAGGGTGATAGTGGAAAATGAGAGATAAAGACAGGCATGAGGCTCAAATTCAATGTCATGGTGGGTATTGTTACCACTCAAACTAGCAGGGTTCCTAGGAGAGATCCTAAAGGGAAACAATGGAGTAATAACCCATTGTTGCCTAAACTAAGGCTCCTTTCTATTTACGAACCTTAACCGATGGGAGGAGACCCAGTATAAAGGGGAATCACTAGATGAATATATCAATAAGAGGATAAGGAGTGATTCTCGAGGCATATTCTCAAGACAGACTCAATTGTATGGCTTTCTTGCTTAGGAAGCAAGGTGATAGGATCTTTGGGAAGGGCTAAAAGGATTCTTTAGGCTAGAGTTTAGAAATATATCTTGTAAATATGATTCTTAGGCCTAGAAATCCTTATGGAGAATTGGTATTTGTGTGATCTTTATGGAATTGGAATGGTTAGGCTGCGGGATGACACGAGACCAAGTGGACCCAAAATTAGGTCAAGGAAGTGGAATTGATCACTTAAGGAGTGGCTTGAACTAATTGTGAAAGAGAAGAGGATCAATGGAAAAAAATAATTGGAATAAAGTGCAATTATCCAAACAAGGTCACTAGCCAAGGGAAACCTAGGGCAAGAGATGATCCTTGGGCTAGGACTTGCAATATCTCGAGATCCCACTGTCGAAGTTTCATAAAATTTGGAGGGCCTCTAGAGGAAATCCTAGTGCATTAATGCAAAATATATTGAATTATTTTCATGGCTATAACATGACATAATTGATGCCTAGATTACTTATGGAGGTTAGGCCTAGAAATATGTCAAGACAGGAGGTAACTCCACCAAAAAATTGATTTTTTATTCATTAAGGATGCATACAATTATATACATGGAGGTGAGACTCTATGGATTCATCTCCCAGTGTATCTTAAACTTCCTTATTTTATATTTACATTATATTACAATTTTGCTATAATATTCCCAAATTTTCACCTGATATTTGGAATATTAGAGTTCTTCACTTTCTTAATGAATTAAGTAAATAAAAGGGTGGAGGGACCCATAATCCTCAATATGAATAATTATCCACTTTTTGTGTGTGAATGTGGATTAATTAAGCCTAGATCTACATGATGAGGTAGTTGAGCAACTACTAATGTGAATGGAATTGGATATTATGTCTCATTAATTGAGATAGATCATGGAGGTTGATACAGTCAACTAAGATCTTGAAGATGTCAAACAGAAGATCATGGAACATTCATGATAAAGTGATGGGGGATGTTGTGCAATTAAAGCACACATGATGGAGAAGGTGTACATTGCACCTAGACATGATGGATGATTTGGTCAAATAGCGCAGTCAAACATGGAGGATTTGGTCCACATGCACAGCGCAGTCTAGATGAAGGCCAAGGCATGGGAAGGCTCAAACATTATATAAAGAAGATGAAGGCAAGGATGGAGGTATGTTGGTTATTCTTGATGTTAAGGATATTTTCAGATCTGGAATTATCAAGTGACATTCCATTTCTTTCTTGGGCTGTTTAGTAGAGATTGCAAGTGCTATTTAGCATAGGGTGTTCCTGGTCAGGAATCCCACCTCTTTCTTAGAGTAACTCTAGAAAGAGTATTGTACTTAATTCTACATTAGGCATTGGTGCCACATCTCTTTTCCTACTTTCTGCAGAACATTCATATTCAGAAATTGCAGATTTTTAAAGATCAATTTGGAAGGTGGAAGTTGTCTTCAGTACTTCAGCTGGAGAACTGGTGAGGGTTTATTCCTATCACCTTGGGCCTATAGATCAGCATTCCCAGAGCTTCATTTCAGATCTAGCATCAGGCCAAAAGTTATTGACCTCCTAGCAACAGTATTTCCTTCACGAATTACGCTGTCCAATTTGCAGATCCAAAAGGAGGAAGGAAGTTGCTAGCATTTCAGCTAGTAATCCTGTGAGGGATCATCCCCTCACATTTCCGTCAATATTTCCATCAGCCTGGAGTTTATTGCAGCATTTTTTGGCAGGAATAAGGCCTCTCTTTCCCTCACAGTGCATTTTCTATTGGCAGCTGTGTTGCAGCAACTGTAACCATTATTGGAGGATTGAGAAGCTAGATCTAGAGCTTCTAGCTTGTAGATCTAGAGAAGGGATAAGCCCTTCAAGCTTAGATCTGATATTGTGACATATTTCACCCATCTATTTATCAGATCTAGCTTCAAATCTGTATTTCCTAGCACATCAAGGATCAAATCCTAGGAGTGTGATTTTCCAAAGTTGTAGATCTGGAAAATCCTTTTTGGGTTATCTTGGGAATCCATCACATGGCCAGATTTTGAATATTGGCATCATTTGAGCTCCAAATTTGAGTAGATTTGCATTTTCCTTTTCAGCCTGCAGCTATATGTTTATATTTTTCTGAAGGGACAGTGCAGTATTTGCTTCAGTGGCTCTTCAGTTACGCAGTGCCTATTATGGCATGTTTTCTGGGTGATTCTAGGGCATCTCTTTGGCTAGGTCTCCTCATATTTTGTACATTGTGTAACTGAATATTCTCCAATATAATAAAATGGCTCAACTTCTCTGCAAATTCTGATGTTGTCTTAAGATTTATTGTTTACTTAGTTGCAGTCCTTATATTGTGTTTAAGTATTACTACATTCTCCCTTTTGGGATATTACAGTGGTATCAGAGGATGATCTTTGGCTCAGCTTGTGGACACTTCATCTTTTGCATCAAAAGAAGAAGCATATAGATGAGATCTATCATGGAGGATGATAAATCTACCACAAATTTCTTTAGATCCATGCATGATCTCTCCAAGGAGGTCGATAAAATTAAGAAGGAAGGACAAAAAGAAGATCCAAGAAGAAGATTTGATGAGGAAGGTCCAAGCACTTCCTATCAGCAAAGAAGAAAACCGGAGAATCATATATCTCCTCATAGATCCATTATGCCCAATTTCTTTGGAAAAGGTGAAAGATGTAGAAATGAAGAAAGAAGAACGCCTGAGACTCATAAGACTCTCAGTCTATATCTTGAAGAGTACAAAGCACAGTCTAGAGCATTCAAGGAGAAGCTAACTCTCCAACAATTCTTCAAAATCAAAGAAGAAAGAGGATCCTATAGTAGCAATAGAAGAAAGAGGAATAATAGATTTTATTTGCCTACATTTGATGGATCTTCCTCAAGAACTGTTAAGGCTTGGAGGAGAGAGTTAGATGCATTTTTCAGGCTACATCCTATAGCTGAAGGAGAGGCTATTCAAATTGCAGCACTTCATCTTTTAGGTGAAGCCAATGACTGGTGGTTTGGTCACATTGAGCATGAAAAGGTGACTAAATATTCAGATTTCTTTCACAAATTGAGGAAGGAATTTGATGTGAGAAAACCAGAGATGTGTCATAAAGCGAAATTCCCTAAGGGAACAAAGGAGGATGTCAATCTTGTCACTCTAGAAAAGAGGTCATTACATTCACCACCAACTGCAGATGTACTTGCATCTGAAGAAGAGACACTTGCAACTTTGCAAGGTGGTCTTGAGCTCTTGACACATAGGGTCCCATGCATAATCCAGGAGGTGCATGAGGAAAAAGAGGAAGATTCCAGCACCGATACATTGGAAGAAGAGAAACCATCTCTCTTACCAGTAGTTGGAGACACCATTATCTCGGTTGGAGGAACTCTTGTGTTCTGTCAAGAGGTTCTGACATATCAGTTGATCCAAGGTATGCATACACATTCATCACCTATTGTTTCAGTAGATCTTATTGAAACTGATGGGAACATGCCATCAGGGCCAATGCATGACCAAGGGTTAGATCCAAATGCTGATTTGAAGCAGCAAACTATCACAGCACATAGGACCCTTGATCTAATAAAGAAGGAGATGAAAATCTATCCTATTTTTTCATGGATGGACTACATTCAACCTCTTGAGTTGAAGTGTAGAGTTTCAGAAGAAGGGATGAGCATGATCCTATGTACAATGACTGGTTATGAGATCGTTATTGTACCTTTATTTGAGACAGTAGATGTATCACCTTGCAGATCTACAGCGATTTCACTTAGTAGCAGTGATAATGATGGGGCCCCATTATTCTTGGAGCATTCTGAAGGTAGCTTCACTCATGAAGCAATGGAGGACAAGATGATGAATGGTAGACATCTAGAAATGAGAAATCTTTTCTCCTTTCTTGATGACACTTTCTCAATGAGCATCTCACAGCTCAAAGAGAAACTTCTACCTACAGTAGATCCAGAACCTCATTGGTTTTGGAAGGCCATGGATGAGAAGAAGGTCTCATTAAGAGATCTCATTGGAGGTGAACTTCAACATTTCGTGAAGTGAAAATTTCTTCATTAGTTTGGGGAAGATGGTATTCTACAAAGGGAGGATACCATGATTATGCAGCACATCACTCATCTTCCATATTGGGGTGAGTGGGTGAGGATGATAAGCAAGGGGTTGCATGACCACTTGCAGATTTATGACATGGGCCAGTAAGCTTGGTTACATTGGTTTCCCTTGGGAGATTCTTGTCACTGCCCAAAGGCTCCTATTTCTTTGATCCATGCCTTGAGGAACACTTATGAAATGAAGGAGGCATGGCTACGCTAGCTGCTCTTGGGTGATTATGGTTACCACCAAATAGCTCATAATTTTCTGATTCATGTCTTGTGTATCAATGATAAAATGTAGCAAAATAAGGCATGTTCATTTTGTTTTCCCTTAAGAGATTTTGGCCACCACATGACATTTGCTATGTCTATGTGTTTTGTATTGGGTAAAGCTTGGTATGATGCTCTCATGATGTGTATTAATGGAGTTCATTTGTATTGGGATGATGTGAAATTCCACATGTCTATCAGTATGTTTTTGCTTCATGATGCACATGAGGGGGAGAGAAAGCAACAAGATCTCTTGTTGCTTTGGTTGCTTTTGGGGGAGTTTGGCCTGTCCATCTTACATGGAGAAGATGGAGGATGGCAACAAAGGGCCTTACTCTGATGGTTACTATTAGGAGAATATGGTTTGACATATTTTTCTACCCATATAACTCCTTTCCTTCTTCTTTTGCATAACCTTGAAATGATGCTTGGACCAACAAGGCAAACAGGGCTAGGAATGAGAGAATGTCAATGCTCAAACAAATTCATAAAGCATGGGATGGAGAGATGTGTTGTGAGATGGAGCTTTTACTTTATGGAAAGAGCCACTTTATTTTATGTATCTCATGTATTAATGATGAAGTTGGAACCCATCTGGTTGTCACTTGGCACTTCATGGTAGAAGGAGGACATCTAACCATACAGTTGGAGATCATCCTATATGTTTTTGAAACACAACTTTGGAACCAAACATGTGTAACACATTGCAGCAAATGGAGGAAGCCTTACTTATGTGGATGCCATTTGGAGGGGAATATATGGCTTTGCATCTATTTTTGGAGTTTCTTGAGGACAAGCAACATTTTTCCGAGGAGGACTGTAATATTCCCAAATTTTCACCTGATATTTGGAATATTAGAGTTCGTAACTTTCTTAATGAAATAAGTAAATAAAAGGGTGGAGGGAACCATAATCCTGAATATGAATAAGTATCCACTTTTTTTGTGTGAATGTGGATTAATTAAGCCTAGATCTACATGATGAGGTAGTTGAGAAACTACTAATGTGAATGGATTAGAGATTATGTCTCATTAATTGAGATAGATAATGGAGGTTGATACAGTCAACTAAGATCTTGAAGATGTCAAATAGAAGATCATGGAAAATTCATGATAAAGTGATGGAGGATGGTGTGCAATTAAATCACACATGATGGAGAAGGTGTACATTGCACCTAGACATGATCGATGATTTGGTCAAACAACGCAATCAAACATGGAGGATTTGTTCCACATGCACAGCACAGTCTAGATGAAGGCCAAGGAATGGGAAGGCTCAAACATTATATAAAGAATATGAAGGGAAGGATGGAGGTATGATGGTGATTCTTGATGTTAAGGATCTTTTCAAATCTAGAATTGTCATGTGACATTCCATTGCTTTCTTAGGTTGTTTAGCAGAGATTGCAAGTGTTGTTTAGCACAGCGTGTTCCTGGTCGGGAATCCCACCTCTTTTTGAGAGTATCTCTAGAAAGAGTATTTTACTTCATTCTACATCAGGCATTGGTGCCACATCTTTTTTCCTACTTTTTGCAGAACATTCATATTCAGAAATTGCAGATTTCTAAAGATCAGTTTGGAAGGTGGAAGTTGTCTTCAGTACTTCAGCTCGAGAAATGGCGAGGGTTTATTCCTATCACCTTGGGCCTATATATCAGCATTCCCAGAGCTTCATTTCAGATCTAGCATCAGGCAAAAATTTATTGACCTCCTAGCAGTAGTATTTCCTTCATGAATTACGCTATCCAATTTGTAGATCCAAAAGGAGGAAGGAAGTTGCTAGCATTTCAGCTAGTAATCATGTGAGGGATCATCCCGTCACATTTCCATCAATATTTCCATCAGCCTAGAGTTTATTGCAACATTTTTTGGCAGGCAGAAGGCCTCTCTTTCCCTTACAGCACAATTTCGATTGGCAGTTGTGTTGCAGCAGCTGTAATCATTATTGGAGGATTGAGAAGCTAGATCTAGAGCTTCTAGCTTGTAGATATGGAGAAGGGATCAGCCCTTCATGCTTAGATCTGATCTTGTGACATATTTTAACCATCTATTTGTTAGATCTAGCTTCAGATCTGTATTTCCCAGTAGATCAAGGATCAAATCCTAGGAGGGTGATTTTCCAAAGTTGTAGATCTGGAAAATATTTTCTGGGTTATCTTGGGAATCCATCACAATGGCCAGATCTTGAATCCTGGAATCATCTAAGCTCCAGATTTGAGTAGATCTACATTTTCCTTTTCATCGTATAGCTATATGTTTATATTCTGCTGAAGGGACAGCGTATTATTTGCTTCAGTGGCTCTTCAGTTACGCAATGCCTATTGTGGCATGTTTTCTGGGTGATTCTAGGCCATCTCTTTGGTTAGATCTCCTCATATTTTGTACATTGTGTAACTGAATCTTCTCCAATATAATAAAATGGCTAAGCTTCTCAACAAATTTTGATTTTTTATTAAGATTTATTTTTTACTTAGTTGCAGTCCTTATATTGTGTTTAAGTATTACTACACTCTCGCTTTTGGGATATTATATTCGCCCAATCCCTAGGATTAGTTGTAAACATTCCCCCCCCCCCCCTCGCCCCCCCACCCCTTAATCTGAAGGGATGTTGGTGAGACCAAGCATCATTCTGAATCTTTCAAACTTTTCTCTTCCAAGCACTTTGGTGAATATGTCTATAATCTTCTCATTGTGAAACAATGGCATAGATGAATTGTCTTGGCCTCAACATGATGTCAAATCAGATGGTATTTTGTATTGATGTGCTTCGTTCGATCATGAAAATTTGGGTTATTGGAAAAATTTATTGCAGAAGTGTTTTTGATCATGAGTGGAGTTTAATTCATTTGTTTCATCTACAAATATTCCAGGATTTTCCTAAGCTAAACAATTTCCTTTGTCGCTTCATCTGCTGCCACATACTTTGCCTCAGTTGTGGAATCTATTGGAACTGATTATTTACGTGATCTCTAGTAAACAACTCATGATCCAAGACTCATAATATAACTTGAAGTAGATATCCCAGTTTCTTTGTCTCCATCAAAGTTTGAATCAAACTATCCAATCGGGTTGAAGTTGCCCACTTATGTATACTTGAGTCCAAAGTCTTGAGTCCCTTTCAAGTACTTTAGAACTCTTTTTTCACCAGAAGAATGTCCCTCACAAGGATTTTGCATAAAACTGGAGAGGATTCCAACAACAAATGAGATGTATGAATTGGTAGTATTCAGGTAGATGATACTTCCTACAAGTTGTCTATACTTCATTGCATCCTTAAATTCTTTCCCTTCAATGAATGTGAGCTTCGAGTTTTGTTCCATTAGAGTGGTCAAAGGATTGAACTCAGCCATGCCAAACCTATTCAATATATCTCCAATGTACTTCTTCTGAGAGAGAAATATAAACTTAGGATGTTGAGTCACTTCAATACAAAGATAGTAGTGAACATAGCCAAAATCAGTCATTTCAAAACCTTTCCTCATTTCCTTCTTTGTGGATGCAATATAGCTCTCATTGTTCCCTGTCATCAAAAGAGAATCTACATACACCACAAGATATACAATTTTTTTGCCAACTTTCTTGACAAACAAATTTGCATCATCAAGGTCATGATGTTTGAAGTTAAGTTTCATAAGATTCTCAGTTAACATCTCATACCAGGCTCATGGTGCTTTCTTGAGGCCATACAAGGATTTTACAATATTGCCTACTTTTTTTTCTTGGCCCTTCACAACAAATCCTTCTCGTTGGGACATAAAAACATTCTCTTTTAGATCTACATTCAAGAAATAAATTTTTACATCCATCTGATGGACTTTCCAACCGTTCTGAGCTGCCAAGGAAAAGAGTGTCTAAATGGTAGCCCATTTTGTTGTGGAGGAAAATATATCCTCATAATAGACCCCTTCTTTTTGTGTAAAACCTTTTGCAACAAACCTGGCTTTGTGCTTGTCAAGTGAGCCATGAGATTTGTACTTGTTTTTGTAGACCCAATTTCAGCCAATCGGTATGGTTCCCAATGGAGGATCAACCAAATTCCAAGTTCCATTATTTATCAAGGCATCATATTCCTTTTTCATCACTTCATTCCATTCATCATGAGAAGAAAATTCTTTGAAGGAATTTGGTTCAAGATTTGTATACAAATTTAATTCACAATTATAAGAAACATACATATCAATAGGTGAATCAGAATCATCTACATCACCTCCATTTTTCCTAGTGGAACTTCTTGTTCCTACCTTTCCAACCTCATCAAGATGAACATTTTCAAGTGTATTTGTCAGCCATTTTCGAGGACCTTTCTGAGATGGCCCAGGCTGCTTATTTTACTGAGTTGGGGTTGAATCAAGATTTAATCTCCCAATTCTATCAATCACATCACTCAAAGTGTCATCCATGGTTGAATCTTCATGTGGGGGAGAGAGTGCTTCAGAAGATGATTCCACAGATTGATTCAGTATAAGAATCCCCCCTTCAAGATGTGAAATCTGATTATCAAATTCTTGAAATGACTTTGCATGTGAAAATATTTCCAAGTGATCAAGTTGTTGATCAACAACATTGTCAGTCTTGGAAGATTCAAGAGATATGACATCTCTAGATACTACAAACTGCTTATTAACTTCATCATAGAGACAATATGCTTTGGAGGTATTGGAATACCCCAAGAAGATTCATTCTTGACTCCTTGCACCAAGTTAATTTATTTTTCCCTTAGGTATTAAAGCATAACAGGTGGAACCAAAGACCCTAAGATGCTTTGCCAAAGGAATGTGGCCATGCCACATTTCATAACAAGTCTTATTTCTAATTGCATTAGAAGGACACATATTCTTTATGTACACAGCGCATAGAACTGCATCATACCAAAACATCAATTTTACATTCTTGAAAAACATCATGGAACGTACCATATTTAAAATTGTCATGTTCATTCTTTCAGCTACACCGTTCTCTTGGGGATTATAAGGCACGGTTTATTGATGTTTTATCCCACGTTGGTGGATATAGTTTTCAAATTCATTTGACTTGTATTATTTTCCATTATTAGTGCATAAAGAGCCAATATGAGTTTTTGCATCATTTTCACTCCATGCATGAAAGTTCTTGAATGTTTTAAAAGCATCAAATTTCAGTCTTAAATAAGTAAAACCAACACATTCTGGTGTATTCATTGATAAATGCCATCATAAATTTATTTCTATTTATAGAAGGAACGGGCATGGGGCCACATAAATCTAAATGAAAAAGCTCAATTTTTCTATGTGCTCTGGAATGTGAATCACAAAGAGACTGTTTTTTATGCTTTCCTAGAATACAAGCATCACATTGCTTAAGTTTCCTAGGAACTATGGGCAAACTAGTTTTTATCACTCCTTATGTTTCCCAAGGTTGAGAATGGAGATTGAAGGAGGTAAAATCAAACCAATCTTTAGGTCTGGTAGCTAGCCCTACCAAAACTAGAGAGGTCTCTCTCAATGTCAATTTTACATTCAATGAGGAGACTGGAGATGTAATGATCTTAGGCTAGATACAAGCTCAGTGAATTAGGGTTTTTTGTTTTGAATTTTTCTGGATAGGAATGTCAGTCAAGGAACTAGGTCTAGGCTTTAGGTCTGATTTCAAAGGTATAGTTGCAGAGATGAAGATGAGGCCAGGTAGGTATACTTAAGAACATACTTAAGTTTTCATTATTTATAGGGTTTGAAATGAGAGAGAGAGAGAGAGTCAGAATGAGCATGTTACATGAATTCATTCATCAGAGGAATTATAACACATTCATGAAAATCTTATAAAACAGGGCACAAAAAGAAATAAGTATGTTTATAGACTCATAAGATCATGATATAGAAGCATACATGTTATGGCAAGAAATCATAAACATTCAACTTGATGATGTTACTAAGAAAAAACAATGCTAATAATCATACCACTGGAGTCCCAAAATTATAGCTGCAACAAGTCATTTATTTCACTAAAAATGTTTGTACATAAGCTCCACACTACAAATAACAACTATTCAACCTTTAAAATGACTTGAGATGGACTACATATATAAATTAGAGAATATGCAACCTCATTGGGTCAAAATTTGATCCAAAATACATCATAAATGAACCTACTGATTCATTACCTAGAATTTAGGGAAGTTAGAAACAGTCCCCCAAATTTAGCTATTAACTAGGAGTGTTTGTCTCCTTAAGTAATTACATGATTCCTTAATAATAACGGGCAATAAAAAACTCTCTTATCCATAAAAAACCTCATAGGACAGTTTTAAACTCGAGATTTGGACCATTCTATCTTGACACCTGTCCAGAAAGAATCCAAGACAAAAGCATCGCGTCAGTTACAGAAGTGTCACGCCAGTTAACAGAAGCGTCGTGCCACTTTGAGGGTGATTTTGGCTAACTTTAAGGCATCCTCCTGCTGATATGAAGATTAGGATAGGTAGCCCTAGATGTCCTCTATAAATCCCAACCTTGAAAGTGAGAAAAAACCCCCTAAAAGGCCTTCAAAAATCCATTTTCCCAGCCTTACTCCAGAGGCATTGTGCACAGGCAAAACCAGTGGCAGAAGCATGAAAAAGAGGCTTGTTTTTGGGTTTTTATCCAAATATGGAGGTTTTCATGATAAAATGAGACCATATCTAGAAACTACATGGAAATAGGAATCCAACCATATAGAAAAATACTCATTTGGAGGCTCTGAGGATAAGTTTTGCAATGCTTTTGCAAAGGTGAATTTTCCAAATTTTGTCACAAATCACAAAAAATACCCAAAATGTCCAAAAGTTGCTGAATTTTGGTCCATGACATCCTTTAATGATAAACTAAACAAATAGGGATGCTTCAGCTAAATAATCCAAGTTATCTTTCTCCTTTAGCTTAATTAGGGTTTCTTTAAGATTTTTCCTCAAATTCTTCACCCTAACTTTGACGATTTGGTTCCTAGTGAAATAGTGTCTCACCATATGCCTCTGGAGGTTATTATCCCTTTTTTCCTTATTCAAAAGCTTCTCAAGATGCAAATTCACCCTATCAAGCCATAGCTCTTTGTCTTGCTCAATTTCAGTAGCAATCAACTCATCAAAGGTTAGCTAACCTAATAGAGGAGATGACTCTTTTTCTTGTCATTTTTGCCTAGTTAATCCTATTTTTCTTGGCCTCCTTGGCTTTATTTCAGCCTCTATATATTCCAACAGAAAAACATCTACCACTTCTTTTCCTTTACCTTTTCCTTCCTCAATATATGTCTTTGGTTTTCTTTGGAGCAGTTGTTTCACCTTCAACTACATGTTTTATTCTTGTAGGAAGGTTATCATGAATTTTTCCCTTGAAATGTTGTCCTTAAGCATTTTTATCTCTGCATCCTTTTCCCTCATTATCTCCTCAAATGGTTTGTCTTTTACCTTCTCTGCCATGTCAACCTCCACAGGTGCTTTTTCCTCATGATGCTGCAATGGTAACTCATCCTCATGCATAGGTGGTTGCTCCATGGTTTCTCTTTGCTCAATTGTAGTTTCAGGTGCAAGCACACCTTTGGTGATCATAGGAGAAAAAACCATCCTCTTACCCTTCTCATAGGTTTGAGTGATTTCAACCCTAGGTGTCTTTGGAACCTCTACTTGTCTACTTGAAGAGAAAACCTCCTTTGGTTGTGTTGATGTTGATGGTATGCTCTGAATGATGGGTGGACTAGTAGTAGGCATAGATGCACTAGTCTTCATGAAATTTTCCCAAGACATATTTATTTTTGAAAGCTTATGCGAGACTATAAGCTTGACCTAACCATGGTGGAAAAAATTAGTGTGATGATCTTTTCCTTTACTCTATACCTTTTCAGTCTTTTTGACCAAACTCCTGAATTGATAATTGGGCAAATTGAGTGGCTTGGTGGCAGTGAAGTGCATAAATAACTTTATGTGGTACTGGTACAATCTTGAGAATCTCCCTTTACATGTAAAATACTTCATTATTAGTTTCATCAAAGGGGCATACTTTTCAAGTAAATTCCTTAAATGAAACATGTGTTCAGGAGTATCTTTGCAATGAGTTTTTATGAACATTTTGTAGTTCTCAATGTACAAGTCCAACCCTTTGAACTAGATTTCTCCATGGTTTGGGATACATGTTGCTGAGGTGCTAAAATATGTTGATATTTTGAATTAAATACCTGCAATGATATACTTATCTCTCCTAAATATTGTGGAAAAAAGGCTTGTCAATTGAGCATGATAGCCTACCTCCTAGATTCTCTCACAAAACCTCAAACAACCATTGTTTTCAAAAGATTTATTAACATAAGGAGAAGAATTTATCTCCTGCAAGGTGGGTGGATCAAACCTAGAATGATGACCTCCATTATGGACCCTCTTCTCACCCTCCATGATGTTTTTCAACAAGGAAAACCCTAAATTGATGTGGTGGAGAGGGAAGGTGAAGAATTAGGAAAACAGGGGATAGTGGTACAGTGGTTTTAGGGATAGAAATGAGACGGAAGGGAGTTAGGAAAAAATCCATAAAATTTTGGGGAGGTAGGGTGATGATTTGGATACAAGATTCAAGTGAACCTTTTGGAAATGGGCATGAGAAAGGTGCCCAATAGTTAAAAACACAGAGTTTTCCTAGTTTCCCTGCAAAAACGTAGTGAAAACTAGGGTTTGAGTGAAAATTATAGCTATGAGAGGCATGAGTGATATTTAATGATTTGATAAGCCATATGGATGATGTATGAGGGTTTTATATGATGAAATTTATGGTTTTACTAACTAAAGAAACCAATCATCAATGAAACCAAAACGTAGTGGAGAAAACCTAGATGATGGAATCCACCCTTTGCTGAAGAAATTCACTTTGAATAAGGTATGAGGAGAATTCACCTACTTTTTTGGAGGTCTTTGAGCCTTGATAAAAGATTATTGACCCTTGGATATATATTTTTAAGCTTGCGAGAAAAATTGTAGCACAATTTCCAGAAGCGTAGCGCAGCTACCAGAAGCATATCGCAGAGCAGTTTGGTACAATTCTTGTTGGTTATCTTTGACCTTTAGATAGTTGTGGAGTGCCGTGAGTATGAGAGAGGAGATATTTGAACATCAAAGGATGAAATTACTTCAAGAAGCTTCATTTCCTTTTATAACATCACAAAATTTTCTTTTTGTCTTCTAGTGAAATCATAAATACTTTGAGAAAAAATTGCTTTTGAAAACTTGATCATGTAACATACTCTTTGAGAAAAGAAAAATTGACTTTACTTTATTTTCCTATCTTTTCTTACTCCTAATGAAGGTTATTTGTATGGTGAAAATGAATCTTGTTTGCCTTCTTTCATGACATGATTGGACATTGTGATGGTGAAAGAAATTAAACCTAGACCATGACCTAGATGGAGGCATATTGACTGATCTATGACCCTAGGTGATGATGAATGTCATGATCTTGAATTTGGATAATGACCATGAATGAGTGAATGGAGTAACATTCAGACCTAGACAAAATTCAGTGAACAAAATTTTATTTGAGAATTTGTTTGAAAACACAAAATTTTGAACAAGGAGCACTACAAATTAAACCTGAAAGAGTGTATTTGATCACTGAAAATTTAGACACTAACATTGGCTCTAGTTGAGGATGAAATCTCCTTCAGTAGGTGTCAAGAAGACCATAGATTAGGTACCCTCGTCTATTTAACAATGGAGTCAAAATTGGAAACTGAATAATTGCGGCAAACTGAAATGACTAAACAAAACAGAAAATGACTTTGACTCAAAAGTTGACTTGAATTTTTGAAATTTTTAAAAGAAAAACATCAACTGATCATAGAAGCCTCGTGGCCTTCTGCTCGGGCTTCAAACTTCTGCAACAGCTTCATTATTCTTTGACGGCAAATAAAAGTGATATTTACAATGAAAGTGAACCTTTTTCTTCAAGATCAGCTAAGGTAATCTTTGAGAAACCTACCATTCACCAGTCCTCCCAGAATTTCATGCCCATCAAGATATTCTAACAAAAATGCCTTATTTCCCCTGAAGGTTGTAATCTTGTAAGAACCTTTCCATAGGTTATCAAACTTACCATGCTTGCCTTCATCTTCATTTTGGGCATCCCGTCGAAGAACAACATCTCCCAATTTGAAATCATCATCTTTGGCTTTCTTGTCATAGATCTTCTTGATTTTCTCCTGAAGTTTTGAATTGTTATTGAAAACTTCTTGCCTTGACTTCTGTAAATGAATCATTTGAATGATTCTTCGTTGGATGTCATTTGTCTCACTATCGATCTCTTGCATAATTTTCATCACCGACACTGCTAAAGAAGTGGGAAACATTGTGTTAGCACCATACACTAGCTAAAAGCGTGATGTGTTGATTGATATTTTTGTGCTAACTATGTCCGCCCATAAAGTATTTATGAGCTTTTTGTGCCAATTTATTTTGTTCTCTTGCAACAATTTCTTGATTATTTTCACCAATGATTTGTTTGATGGTTCAACCAACCCATTGCCTTGAGGATAGTATGATGTAGAATGCCTGAGTCTTATGTGATATTTATCACAAAAATCAATCATTTTTTTGGACTTAAAGGCGATTTCATTGTCAGTGATAATTTTCTGTGGGCATCCAAAACGATATAGAATATTGCTCTCAAAAAACTAAATAATGACTGTGTATGTAGCTTGCCTCAAGGGGATAGCTTCAATCCACTTTGTGAATTAATCGATGGCAGTGAGTATCCACTTATGTTGAGCTAATGATGGAGGGTGAATCTCGCCAATGAAATCAAGCCCCCACTACTGAAAAGGTGCTTGAACTACAATTGGTTTCAAGGGCATCGGTAAGAGATTTCTCTTTCCCTGAAAAATTTTACATTCATGACAACTCATGATAGTTTTATAAACATCGGAAAAAAAACATGGCCAATAAAATCCAACCCTCAATATTTTTTGTTGTTGTAGTCTTCCATAAAAAATGACCACCACAATCACCTTTATGAAATTCATTCATCACATTTTCAATTTCACCTTCTACCAAACAGTTCAAAAAAACTCAGCTCGGATCTTTCTAATATAAAACATTGTTAAGAATGTAATAATAAAGAGCCTTCAACTTCAGAGATCTACCTTTACTACTAAGAAAACCAGGAGGAGGATTCAAATGTTTCTCCTCACTTAATGCAACAATGAAATTGATGTCCAAGGCATGCAAGTGTGAGTCTGCAATGAGCTTAGCCACACCTTGTCCCTTGATCAGTTTTATAGGTTTGATTTCCAAGTCATACTCCAGCATGGAAGTTATCCACTTTCCACGCCGACCTTCAGGATCATTCTATGTTAGCACATCTTTGACAGCACCATTTGGTACATATTCAAGAACATGAGAGTGAAGAATATAGACTCAAAAGTCCTTCAATGCTTTAACTAGCACCAAGGCCTATTTTTCAATGATATTATACTTCAAGGTTGCGTCTCTTATGGTTCTACTGAAGAAGGCGATGGGTTATTTTGTTTTCTAATCTTTCATTTTCATAAGGACAACAGCTAGAGTATGTTCGGAAGCAAAGGAGAAAATGATAAAATCAAATGTATAATCCGAGCTGACAAGAATAGGAGCATGATACAATGAAAACTTAACTTGATTGAAAGATTTATTTGCCTCATCGGACCATTTCACCTTGTTGTCTTTCTTCAACATATCAGTAATTTCTCTTAAATGTTAATCAAGGTTAGGAATAAACCTTCTCAAGAAATTGATTCTACCATTGAATAATTGGATTTCCTTCTTGCTTCTAGGATAGTCCAAATTCTGAATTGCCTCAATCCTTTAAGGATCTATCTAGATGTCGTCTTTAGATATGATATGACCAAGCAATTTCCATTCTTCCATAGCGAACAAACTTTTCTTTGGATTCAACGATATGCCAAATTTTCTACACTTTTGAAAAAATTTTGAAAATGTTGAAAATGCTCTTCATCCGTCTTGGAAAAAACTGTGATGTCATCAAGATAAATGATGAAAAATACATCCTTTTCATTGGCAAAGCAATATCCATCACTCACTGAAAATTTTCTCCTGTAATATTCAATCCAAAGGGCATTTTAGCATACATAAAAGTACCCCAAGGTGTTGTAAAGGTTGTCTTTCTTGATCATCCGGATGAACTAAAATCTGATTATACCCAAAATATCCATCCAATAATGAAATTATGGAAGAACCAACCACCCTTTTCAGAATATGATCCATCTTTGGAAGTGGGAGTTTTCTTTCAGTGATACTTTATTCAAATTTCGGAAATCTATACACAAGTGAATCTCATCGGTCTTCTTTCTTACTAGCACTAATTTTGACATCCAATTTGAAAAATGAAGAGGAACTATAATACCAGTAGTATACAACCTGTTCACTTCTTTTCGAATGGAGGGCAACAACTTTGGATTCATTATCCTTAGTTTATGATGGAAAGGCTTTTGATCAGGATTTAAAGGAATGGTTTGCTAAATTATACTCTTATCATTGTTAGGTCCCTATATTACTAGTGTAGTCCCTTATTATTGTAAGTGTATCCCCCTTATTTTTATTTTTGTACCCATGTAGTCCCCATATTGTTATTATTGTGCCCCATAAATAGACCACTATTGTTTTTGTTGTGCCCTTACATTAATATTGTTAGGTCGGCTAGGATTATATTGTGACCCCATGGACTCATATATGTAGAAAGGAGGTTTTTTCATTTGTATCATCCAATAATTGTTCATTTATGTAATGTAAAGGAGGTTTCCCCTCAAAGTGGCTAATTTATAAGGAGTTGATCTCTCTTTTCTTCTATTTTGGGAGCTCGTTTTCATATCATTTGTATGATATTGATGGTTTTGTTCTCGTAAACCACTGGTCACTTGGTCAATTTTCATGGAGTAAATGATAACACATTATGAGGATACAAATAGAAACACCTTCTTTAGCTAATTGATAAATCTCAAACAAAAGGGTTCAATGATGGAGCACATTGAGGACTTCCAAAAATTGAATATAAGGGTAAATAACATTCCAGAGGAACACAGGATTGATGTCTTCATAGGGACTCTAAAGTATAACATCCAACGTGAGGTTATCCTTTGGGAACCTAATACATTAGAGAAGGCATTCAAGTTGGCAAGAAAAATTGAAAGCAAAATTATGGCGACAAGGAACCCTACACTTTACAACTATAAAGATGGAAGTGTTGCTACTCCTAAACTTCGACAACCTACAAGGTTGAAACCACAAAAATTGGAAGAAAAAAGAGCAAAAGGGCTTTGCTATAGTTGTGATATAAAATACACTAAAGGTCATAAGTGTGCTGAGAAGAAATTATTTTACATAGATTGTGAATAGGAGGAAGAAAAGGAACAAGAAACTTCAAAAGAAGAGGATATACACCAGGAACCAACCCTAGAGGAAGAAGAAATGAATTTGACCATATCCTGTAATGCATTAGTAGGAATTGCCACTCCTAAAACTCTTAAGATAGAAGGACACATCAAGAAGAAAAAAGTAATAGTGCTTATTGATTCGGGTAGTGCCCATAATTTTATTCATTGTAAGGTAGCCAAGGAATTGAATTGCTTCCTATACCTAGAGCGAGAGTGTCAAGTGATGGTGGAAAAAGGAGGAACTATAAATTTCTCTGGAAAGTGCCATAAAATAAAGCTAACCATGGGGGAATATGTGTTGAATAGTCCAATGCTTTCCATTCTAATGAGTGGTGTTGATGTTGTACTAGGAGTACAATGGTTACAATCTTTGGGGATGGTGGCTTTTAATTTTCAAGAACTTTTCTTGAAATGTTTTTCAGAAGTAAAGGAAGTTGAATTACGGGGTATCGTAGGGAAGCTGGGAAATACAATAAGCTCTAATGTCATGAAAAAGCTTCTAAAGAAAGAACAATGAGGCATCATTACAAAATTATGCTCACTAGAATTTCCAACATAAAAATAATCTATTTCTCCAGATCTCCAAAAATTATTGGACAATCATTCCAAGGTGTTTGAAACTCCCAAAGGACTCCCACCTATTCGTGATCATGATCATGCTATTCATTTGATTCCAGTAAGTGTTCCTCCAAATATTATGGCATACAGATATCCTTATGTCCAAAAGAATAAAATTAAACGTATGATTGCAGAAATGGTAGAGGCTAGTATAATTCAACCTTGTCAAATTTATTTTTCTGCTCCACTAGTATTGGTGCAAAAGAAGGATGGATCATGGTGCATGTGTCCCGATTATAGGGAGCTCAATAATCTCAATATTAAAGATAAATTTCCCATTCCTATGATTAATGAATTATTGTATGAATTACATGGAGAAATTTATTTCACCAAGTTGGATCTTCGTTCAGGATATCATCAAATTAGAATAAAGACTGAAGACATTCCAAAAACAGCATTTCAAACTCATGAGGGTCATTATGAATTTTTGGTCATGCCTTTTGGCCTTACAAATGCACCTTCCACATTTCAAGGGTTGATGAATTCCATTTTCAAACCCTTCCTTAGAAAATTTGTGTTATTATTTTCTAATGATATACTAATCTACAGTAGGTCTTGGAAGGATCATGTTAAACATGTTGAAAGGGTGCTCAAACTATTGGAGGAGAAAAAATTATATGCAAAACCTCCAAATGTTTATTTGGAGTACAAGAGGTGGATTATCTAGGCCATATTGTATCTCAGGAGGGTGTTAAGGTAGATCCTAACAAAATTAAAGCCATTAATTAATTGAAAGTCCCCACAACCATAAATCAGTTACGAGTATTTCTCGAGTTAACAGGGTATTATCGCAAGTTTGATAAGAATTATGGGAGAATAGAAGCACCTCTAACAGCATTATTGAAGAAAGATGTATTTTCATGGACTCCTAGAGAAACTAAGGCCTTTGAACATCTTAAAGAGGAAATGTGCCAAGCATCAGTCTTAGCTATGGTAGACTTCACAAAAACCTTTATTATGGAATGTGATGCCTCAGGAAATGAAATTGGTGTTGTTTTAATGCAAGAAGGAAGACCCATTTCTTTTGAAAGTCATCCAATCAAAGGAAGCTATTTACATAAAGCTATTTATGAGAAGGAAATGTTGGCAATACTACATGCACTAAATAAATGGAGACCTTACCTAATGGGAAGACACTTCAAGGTAAAAATTGATCATGATAGTCTTAAATACTTTTTGGAACAAAGATTATCTTCAGAAGAGCAGTAAAAATGGGTCACAAAGATGTTGGGTTATGACTTTGACATCATCTACAAAAAAGGGAAGCTAAATGTTGTTGCAAATGCACTCTCAAGAAAGGATCGGGATGTGGAAGCATTTCTTTGTCCCATTTCTATTATCCAACCCGATTGGATAGCCGAAGCAAGGGAGGAATGGAAAAATGATGAAGAAGTGTGGAAACTCATTCAAAAGTTGCAGCAAGATCCTAGTACATCTGATACATTTAGTTGGAAAATGATTCCTTATGGTACAAAGATCGCTTATATCTTTGTAAGAATTCCCAACTAAAACAATATATTCTTTTGGAATTGCACACCTCTCCCTTAGGAGGACACTTGGGATTTTTAAAAACTTACCACAAGGTGAAGAAATAATTTTTTTGGGATGACCTTAAATCTTATATTCAAAAGTTTGTGGCAGAATGTTTGGTTTTCCAACAAAATAAAGTTGCGACAATTAAGACCCCGGGACTGCTACAGCCTTTATCTATTCCAAATCAACATTGGGAGGAGGTTTCAATGGATTTTATCATAGGTTTACCTAAGTCCGAAGGAAAGAGTGTCATCATGGTGGTAGTTGATATACTTACCAAGTATGCACACTTTTGTGCATTATCTCATCCATTTAAAGAGAGTACAGTTGCTATGCATTTATGGAAACAATTCAAAAGCTACATGAAAACCTAAAGATTATTGTAAGCGATAGAGATCCCATTTTCACTGGAAATTTTTGGACGGAATTATTTTCTTGTTTGGGTACTGAACTAGCTCATAGCTCATCTTATCATCCTCAATCCGTTGGGAAAACTGAGATAGTGAACAAATTTTTGGAAGTATATCTTCGTTGCTTTGTATCTGATAAACAAACACAATGGGTCAATTGGTTACCTCTGCCTTAATGGTGGTATAACACTTCCTTCCACACTGCAGCAAAAATAACCCCATTTATGGCACTTTATGGATATCTTCTACCATCCATCACATCATCTTTAAGATAAAATTATAAGGTTCAAGCAGTGGAAGATCACATCAAGCATCAACAACAAATTCTCAAACTCTTAAAGGATAACCTAAATTTGGCACAAAATCTAATGAAACAACAGGCAGATCAACATTGCATCAGGATAAGTTTTGATGTAGGAGACTGGGTATTTTTATGGCTACAACCATACAAAAAAATGTCCCTCAAGCAAGCTAAGAAGGATAATAAATTATCGTTGAAGTACTATGGTCCTTACAAGGTGTTGCAAAATATTGGTACTATGGCATACAAAATGGAGCTTCCTGCATCTTCCCAAGTGCACCAAGTTTTCCATGTTTCATGCTTAAAGAAGGTTATAGGTGACAAAATTCTGGTTCAAACAAAATTTCCAGAACTTGATGAAGAAGGAAAAATCATATTGGAACCTAAAGCATTCACGGAAATAAGTGCTCGACAGCTATGAAATCAATCAATTTCAGATTATCTCATCAATTGAAAGAACCTACCCACTGAATATTCCATATGGGAGGATGAGAATTTTATACAGAAGCATCCAGAACTACTCAAGCGTTGAGGACAACACTTTTTTGAAGGAGAGGGGCATGTTAGGTCCCTATATTACTAGTGTAGTCCCTTATTGTTGTTAGTGTAGCCCCCTTATTATTATTGTTGTACCCATGTACTCCCCATATTGTTATTATTATGCCTCATAAATAGCCCACTATTGTTATTGTTGTGCCCTTACATTATTATTGTTAGGTCGGCAAGGATTATGACCCCATAGACTCCTATATATAGAAAGGAGGTTTTGTCATTTGTATCATCCAAGAATTGTTCATCTATGTAATGTAAAGGAGGTTGCCCCCTCGAAGTTGTTGATTTCTAAGGCATTGATCTCTCTTTTCTTCTATTTTGGGAGATGCTTTCATAACAATCATACACTTTCAGATCAAAGTATTCCCATGCAAATAATCAGCAAACTGAGACATGATTTTTGCATATTTACCTTTAATTTCTGAGCTCAAGGATTTTGAAATCTTGACCATTTTGGACTTTTCAGGAGTGCCAAGATTGAGGTCTTCCACTCCTACTTCTTTTGGCAGCATTATTGGTTTCCATGCAACATCATCTTGGTCAAAAAGCTCCTCCAAAGGTACAAGACCTCTTGGAATGGATTTTTCTTTCAACTATAGTACCTTAATTTCTGTTGCATGTATTTCTTGGTCATCTTCATAAAATTGGTCATCCATTTGTGAACTCACAAACTCCTCTTCCATCTGCAAAAAGTTATTGATTTTCTTGTCATCTTAAAAAAATTTCTAATATTTAACATTATCTGAAACAGCAGGGCAATGTTTGACATAAATTTCATACTTCTTGTTGGGATACACTGGAATTTTGAACATGCTGGCTGAAGTAGCAAGAGAATCAGCAATAGCATTGATGTTCCTTGGAATCAATGACAAAGTATATTTAGTGAAGGTCTTGAGGATGTCTAACATTTCATTGTGGTAAGCTTGCATTCTAGGATGCTTGGCCCATAATTTCCCTTTGACTTGCTTTATTACTAATTCAGAGTCGCCATACACAAATTTTCTTGGCACCTAATTTCTTAAGAATTTTCAGACCGACTATCAAAGCCTCATATTCTGCTTCATTATTTGAACAATCAAATGCAAAATTGTAAGAATACATTCGAAAATTAGTAGTAAGGTTATATGAATAAATCATATGGTTTTGAATCCACACTTCAATTCTAGTTCCTTCCTTACCTAAGGCTCCATCGAAATCCATGGCCCACAAACCACTTTCTTCATCGAGAAGTTGCAATTTGGATGACTGATCTTGACTAACTGCTTGAGAAAGGTATGTTGTACCAATAGGTTCTGTTTCTTTCACTGTTTCATCTCTCTTTTTGGCTGATGCACTTGGCTCCAAACCACTTGGCATCTTTTCCTGTTTTTCTGCACTTCAAATTTTTAAAACAAAATTTGAAAATTCTGAATTTTTTGCTTTTTCTTCCATCAAAACTTCTAAATATGTTGAACAATCATCATTGAATAAGATAAAAGACTCTAATACTATGTGAATAGCATGTATTGGGTGATTATTAGGCTTTTCTTTTCTATTGATCATGTACTTCATACTATTTTCCCGGTATAGTTTTCAGAGTTGCCCAAAGACCGGTATAGTGGTGTAAGAAAAATCGAGCTACAAGGTGCCTCTAGGTTTTTCTCCCCGTGACCGAGAGAGTAGCATTCCATATCTATGAGGGATATAGGCTACAACAACGTCTATGAGGACATTCTTGGCTAGAATTTTCTCTAAAGACACCACTAGATCTTTAATGAGACCAAGACATTTAACCCTTCCTGAATCAAAAGAGTAAAGGTCATGGTAGGGTATTGTGATATCCAAACCTAGTTTTTCCATGATGGATTTAGGCATGAGGTTATGAGATGCTTTGGAGTCTAGCATGGCATTATGGAGGATAAAATCATGGATCTTAAGGCTAAGATAAAAAGGAGGGACCTCACTATCTTCTAAGTCACCATCAACAGCAAGACCAAATAAAAGTTCAGGGTGATCATCACTCGCATTGACCATATCAAAAATTTGACCTACCCTAAGAAACTTGGCTACTTGAAACTTATACTAGTCATTCTTGATTATTTCAGTTTAAGGAATGGATACTTTCAGTTTTGATATTTCATTTTCAAGACTAAAAAAAGCAGAATGATTTTCCACCACTTTGGATGGTGCGTCTTTCTTTTCGGACTGATATTTGTGTGGAATCTCCTTTCTCTGTCCTCCATATTGAACTTCTTTATATTTTTTCTAATTACTAGTATAAGATTCATTTCCTTTCGCATTATTATGAACATCAGGTCCTTTATCTTTGCTCTGATTTGAAGTAGTCATCTCCTTTTGGTGAGACTCTGTTTGAGAATTATGTTTTTTCTGACTTAAGGTTATATGCACGTTCCTATATCTAAAACCATACTGCCTATGTACCTGAGTAAGAGCATTTTGATATCCCCTCTGGTGATCCAGGTGTATATTGGTGGCCACCCATCTATTCCATTTGGACCCCCACCATCAGTTCTCTTAGTTTTTCACTTTCATCACATCTTACTATTTTTAGCAGGTTTTTGTGTCCTGAACTTCCGGAGCCGTTTTGGGGGCCTAATGATCCAGGTGGATATTGGTGGCCACCTGACTATTCCATTTGAAATTCCACCATCATTAATTTCATTTTTTCAGTTGCAGCACAACTTACTATTTTTAGCACTTTTTTCGGGTCCTGAACTTCCGTAACTGTTTTGAGGCCCTAAACGACGTTTTTTGGGAAAACCGGGAGCAACATGGGTCCATGGATTGATGTTACTCACAAAAAAGTTGTACTCCTTGGATATATATTTCTAAAAAGGTATGATGCGCATCAAACAAAGATCGTATGCCAAAGTTATGTCCCTGGGAAGTTGAAACACCAATTTACCCAAACGGGGCCCATAGTTTTGGCGCTTCATCTCCTACGGTTAGGTTTTTGGATGTTAAGTGTTTTTCATTGTTTCTCAACAATAAATATTCCTTCAAGCCTCATTGTAACACATCTCAAAGGCCTATAGATGCCACATCTCTTCTCAGAGATAAGCTACCAGTGCCCTAGCTAGTTTATTTCCATTTTGTCTGTAAGAAAATTTTAGTTCTTTGATATTAATGAAATGAAGTGTTATTTCCGTTGCATATTTGTATTTATGGTTATATGTGTATTCTGTTGCGTTCCTGCATAAATCCAAATCAGTGGTATCAAAGTGTTCTTCTCTTTCTTTGTTTTTCTTTGCATGTCCCCAATGAGGTCAGGGTATAAGGAGTTAGGGCTCGATCTGGTTGAACCCTTGCAAGATCAGCCTCACAAACCCCGATGACCTCCCATGCTGGAAGAAAAGAAAGATGGGGGAGCAGGAGAACCTATCAAAATATTGCTCGGGGAGGCCCAAACAAAGGAATGTGATGATGGATAACTTTTCTCAAATCATTCAACGGTTGCCGACCTACGGTGCATCTGCATCCAACAGCCACTCTAGAGGCGCTACTCCCTTCAAGGTATAGGTAAACTTTGAAATCCCTTTATTTGAAGCCCAGATAGATGTAGACGTCGTAGATAGATGGTTAACTTCACTAGAAGGGTATTTCTCAGTTCATGATTTCTCTGACCAATAAAATATTATTTTTGCACTCATCAAAGCCGCCCCCATGTCAAATACTGGTGAGAAACATACAGTGAGCAAAAGTACGAGACATAACCCTCTATGTTCTCATCCGTACCCACTTGAAATTCTTTTCGAGATGCCATCAAGGAACAATACTATCCCATGGGGAGCTATAAGGAAAAGTACATACAATGGACCACGCTGCGGCAACAAAGGGATCAAGATGTGCATGAACTAATGAATTTGTTCCATACCTTACGCAAAAAGTTGGGTATTAAAGATTCGGAGAGACATTTGGTGCTCAAGTATCGTGGTTTTCTGCACAAACACATTCAGGAGTAAATGGATTTCCTTGACATTACCTTGCTTAGCACGGCATATCGCTATGCCACCAAGATCAAGCAAAAATTTAAGCAGAAGAAGCGAGACTTTGGATCCGTGAATTCAAAGCCAGGGAAAGGCGCCCCTGAACCACAGAACAGGGGGCAGAGCCAAAGTGGGGTGACTCAAAACACCACCACAAATCCAAAGAAGGACACAGGAAAGCGGTGTGAATTTCATAACAGCCCCACTCACGGCAAAAAAGAGTGTCGATCCAAACAGTCACTCATGGCTAAACTGAAGGCACCTGAATCAGATGCATGTTCTGACCCTGAGCCAGAACCAAAAAAGGGAGATGAAAAAGGGAAGAAGATAATTGATGCGGAACCCACTTCAATTGTTTCCACCACCAAGCTCCATAGGGAGGATGTCGAGGATCTAAAAGAGGGGGAATTCCTCTTCCATTCACAGATGTGGGTAAAAGGTTCGCCACTACAATTCCTTGTCGATAGAGGAAGCCAAAAGAACCTCATTTCAATGGAGGTCGTGAAGCGGCTCGGCCTACCGACCATAGCACACCTGCAGTCGTATACCATCAGGTGGCTTCACCCAGGGAGAGATCTCCGCATCCACCAGCAGTGCCGCCTTCCGTACAGCATCAAGTCATTCATGGATGAGGTATTGTATGATGTTGCTCCTCTTGATGTAGCTGATGTATTATTGGGACAACCATACTTGTGGAGGCGACATGTTGTGTATGAGTCTAGGCCTCGTGCTATTATTATTACTTTAGGAAATAAATTGTACAGGATACCAGAGGTAGTACCGCCTCATGCCATCTCTTTGACTACTGCAAAAAAATGCAGTAAGATTGTTTCCCAAACCAGGAAAATTATTTTCCTTACAATTCGCTCACAGGGAAAGAAGCATATTGTGACCACAACCTAAAAACAAGGTTCCCCTGCATGGCTACAGCAGATGGAAAAATTCATGGAGGAATATGAGGAAATTTTATCCTCACTCAAAGAGATTCCTCTACACTATCAAGACAAGCACTCCATTGAGGCTAATAAAGAAACCAAATTTACTAAACGCATCCAGCATGTCTGCCCGCAGGTCCATGACATCTTTGACAAATCTAATACCCAGTTCAACAGAATTTGCCTCATCTCATGGAGGATCTCAACACAATGGGTACCATTTCTTCCTAATGGGGGAGGAATGATACAGGTGGATATTGGTGGTCACCCATATATTCCATTTGGACCCCCACCATCGGTTCTTTCAGTTTTGCACTTTCAACACATCTTACTATTTTTAGTAGGTTTTTGGGTCCTGAACTTTCGGAGCCATTTTGGGGCCCTAATGATCCAGGTGGATATTGGTGGCCACCCAAATATTCCATTTGAAATGCCACCATAAATTCTTTCAGTTTTTCAGTTGTAGCACAATTTACTATTTTTAGCACTTTTTCGGGTCCTGAACTTCTGGAGCAGTTTTGAGGCCCTAAACGACATTTTTTGGGAAAACCGGGAGCAACATGGGTCCATGGACGAATGTTGCTCACACCAAAATTTGTAATCCTCGGAGAGATATTTATAACGAGGTATGATGCTCATCAAACAGAGATCGTATGCCAAAGTTACGTCCCTGGGAAGTTGAAACACCAATTTACCCAAACAGGGCCCATAGTTTTGGCACTTCATCTCCTACAGTTAGGTTTTTGGATGTTTATGGTTTTTCATTATTTCTCAACAATAAATAGGCCTTCAAGCCTCATTGTAACACAGTTTAGAGGCCTGTAGCCACCACATCTCTTCTCAAAGATAAGCTACCAGTGCCCTAGCTAGTTTATTTCCATTCTGTCTGTAAGCAAATTTCAGTTCTTTGATATTAATGAAATGAAAGTATTATTTTCGTTGCATATTTGTATTTATGGTTATATGTGTATTATGTTGTGTTCATGCATAAATCCGGATCATTTGGTAATCTCATGTCCATACTGATAAAATATTATCATTAGACAAAACATATTGCTAATCGTTTGGTGCATAAATTTCTGCAGAAAATTGATCTTCTTCAGTCAGGAAAATTGGCTATTGATTTTCCTCAAATAAATGATTTTTGCCTGAAATCTCTTCTTCTTCTTCTTCAGGGCCTTCAGTATAGTTTTGCTAAAATGGAGTTTCAATTTGTTGCTAACTTTGTGGATCATGACCCCTCTGTTCCCTTTGCTTGATTGTGTATTGAGGCTGTTGATTTTGACCCCTGAAATTGGGATTTCTAATTGAGGATTCAGTTTTTCTATCATGATGGTCATTTTATCCATCATCTTCTCCATTGTTTTGATTAAGGTGTCGAGTTTTCCCTCTAATGAAGTAGATGTTTATTCCTTGATGGTTACCCTATTTTCTATTTTTCTTTTTGACTTCCTGATAATTAGATTCACTTCAATGCTCACTATACTTCTCTGCATTTCTTCAAGGGTAGATGGATTTCTTTCTCTTAACTAGTAAGCCATATCAGGATCGAAACCATCAGGGTAATGAAGTAACATGAGGCTTGTAGGAGGTTTGATATTTTCAGGAATGGAATCATAAATTCTATTGAATCTAGCTATGAAGTCTTGTACATAATCATTAGGATTTCTTTTCAAGCTGTTGTATCCAGCTAAAATCTGTAAAGGGTTCTTCTTCTCCTCCCATTTTTCCATAAATAAATCAATCAATTGTTTTGAATTAGCTACAGTTGTTAGGGAACGTAACCATTTCTTTACCTCCACTGAGAAACTCTATGCTAAGATGCGCATCTTGGCGTCATCATTGTCAATCTCTTCAAGATCGATGAAATCAACTAATTTGACAATATGTTGGTGAGAAATAACCTCTGTTTTTCCATAAAAAAAGAGGAAATCTTTGACCATAGTTCTGAGGTAGTGCAGTGAGTTGTGGTGGTAGTATCAACAGAGAAAATATGGCCATGACTAATGGAGGAGGTGGTGGAGGTGTTGATGGAGTGTATACTTGAAGAGGTAATGATGGAGTGAAAGTAAGGGATGATGGTATAGTTGTGTGAGAAGGTGTGATAGTAGGTGGTGAAGAAAAATCTTTATGTTGGTATTGGAAATAAGTTTTTTCAGAAGTTACTTAAAACTTATTGACCAAACCCTAAAGTATATGGAAATTAGCCTAGACTTCACTATCAAGCTCGAAATAAGAGGACTCAAAAAATAGCAAGTAGGTCTCAAAATCAATGGGGTCAAAGACAGTTTATGAAAGGAAGGATTCAGACTTAGACCTGAACAAAGATGTCTCAAATTTAAAATTAAGGGATGAATCTTATGTATTAATTAACCTCGTAGGCAAGAAGATTGATTTCACAATTGGATTTAAACCCCTTCTAACTTTCCAAGACTTTGTTTTCTTCTTTCTTAAAATACTCCCAGGGTCATTAATAATTGGTGAGGGATTTGGGTCTGGATTTGACCTAGCGTGTCTTTTGGGAGCCAATTTTCTTGAGAATTTGAACTTTTTCTCGAATTTACTAACTCAACCTCCATCGAATGTCATAACTTGTCACCCACAAGTCTAACCTTCAGTGACCTAAAAGAATTATCCCCCGAGAAAGATTTTCAATTTCTCCCCGGTAATGGCACCAAAAATGTTATCACTCCCTCTGTTTCCCAAGGCTAAGAATGGAGACTAAAGGAGGTAACCTCAAACCAATCTTTAGGTTTGGTAGCTAGCCCTACCAAAACTAGAGAGGGCTCTCTCAATGTCACTTTTATAGTCAATGAGGATACTAGAGATGTAATGATCTTAGGCTAGATATAAGCTTAGTGAATTAGGGTTTTTTTCGTTTTGAATTTTGCTGGATAGGAATGTCAGTCAAGGAACTAGGTATAGGTTTTAGGTCTAATTTGAAAGGTACAGTTGCATAGATGAATATTAGGCCAGGTAGGTATACTTAAGAACATGGTTAAGTTGTCATTATTTGTAGGGTTTGAAATGAGAGAGAGAGAGTCAGAATGAGCATGTTACATGAATTCATTCATCAGAGGAATTAGAACACATTCATGAAAATATTATAAAAAAGAGCACAAAAAGCAAGAATTATGTTCATAGAATCATAAGATCATAATATAGAAGCATACATGTGATGGCAAGAAATCATAAGCATTCAACTTGATGATGTTACTGAGAAAAAACAATGTTAATAAGCATATCACTGGAATCCCAAAATTATAACTGCAACATGTCTTTGATTTCACTGAAAAAGTTTGTACATAAGCTCCACACTGCAAATAACAAATATCCAACGTATAAAATCACTTAAGTTTGACTACATATAAAAAATATAGAATATTCCACCTCATTGGATCGAAATCTGATCCAAAATACATCATAAACCTAATGAGTCATTACATAGAATTTAGGGAAGTTAGAAACAGTCCCCCCAAATTTAGCTAATAACTAGGAGTGTTTGTATCCTTGAATAATTACATGATTCCTCAATAATGAGGGGCAAAAAAAAAAATCTCTTATCCATTAAAAACCTCATAGGACAGCTGCAACCTCAATATTTGGCTTATTTCCAACCTCCAGCGTCGCACCACTTTCAGGCTTATTTTAGCTGACTTTAAGGTGTCCTCCTGCTGATATGAAGATTTGGCTAGACAACGTTGGATGTCCTCTATCCATCCCAGCCTTGAAATTGAGAAAACACCTCTTGGACGACCTTCAAAAATCCATTTTCCAAACCTTACTCTAGAAGCACTACGCACAGGCAAAAACAATAGTAGGAGCATGAAAAAGAGGTTGTTTTTTGGGTTTTTCTCCAAAACTGGGGGGTGTCATGATAACCTGAGCCAAATATGGAAATTACATGGCAATAGGAATCCAACCATATATAAAAATCCTCATTTGGAGGCTATGAGGAAAATCATCGTGCTGTTGTGCGACACTTCTACAAAGGTGAATTTTCCAAATTTTTTCAAAAATCACAAAAAATACCCAAAATGTCCAAAACTTGCTGAATTTTGGTCCATGACATCCTTAAATGATAAATTAAACATCTAGGGATTCCTCACCTAGAAAATCCAAGTTATCTTTCTCCTTTAGCTTAATTAGGGTTTCTTTAAGTTTTTTCCTCAAATTCTTCACCCTGACTTTGGCGATTTGGTTCCTAGTGAAATATTGTCTTGCCATATGCCTCTAGAGGTTATTATCCCTTAATGCCTTTTTTAAAATATTATCAAGATGCACATTCACCCTTTCAAGCCATATCTCTTTGTCTTTCTCAATTTCAGCAGTAATCAACTCATCAAAGGTTAGCTGACCTAATGGAGGAGATGACTCTTTTTCTTATTCTTTTTTTCCTAGATAATCCTCTTGTTCTTGGCCTCCTTGGCTTTATTTCAGCCTCTATGTCTTCCAACTAATAAAAATCTTCTACTTCTTTTCCTTTACCTTTTTCTGCCTCAAGATCTGCCTTTGGTTTGCTTTGGAGCAGTTGTTTCACCTTCAACTGCATGTTTTCTTGTTGTAGGAAGGTTATCATGAATTTTTCCCTTGAAAGGTTGTCCTTAAGCTCTGTTATCTCTGCATCCTTTTCCCTTATTATCTCCTTAGCTGATTTTTCTTTCACCTGATCTACCATTTCAACCTCCATAGGCGCTTGTTCCTCATGTTGTTGCAATGGTGACTCATCCTCATGCATGGGTGGTTGCTCCATGGTTTCTTTTTGCTCAATTGTAGTTTCAGTTGCAAGCACACCTTTGGTGATCATAGGAGAAAAAACCATCATCTTACCCTTCTCATAGTTTTGAGTGATTTCAACCTTGGTATATTTGGAACCTCTACTTGTCTACTTGAAGATCCAACCTCCTTTGGTTGTGTTGATGATGATGGTATGCTCTAAATGATGGGTGGATTAGTAGTTGGCACAAATGTAACAATCTTCATGAAAGTTTCCCAAGACATATTGATTTTTGAAATTTGATGCAAGACTATAATCTTGAACAAACCATGGTGGAAAAAATTAGTGTGATGATCTTTACCTTTACTCTATAACTTTTCAGTCATTTTGACCAAAATCCTGAATAGATAATTGGGAAAATTGAGTGGCTTGGTTGTAGTGAAGTCCATCAATAACCTTATGTGGCACTATTACAATCTTGAGAGTATCCCTTCACATGTAAAATACTTCATTATTAGCTTCATAAAATGGGCATACTTGTCAATTAAATTCCTGAAAGGAAAGATGTGTTCAGGAGTATCTTTGCAATGAGGTTTTAAGAACATTTTGTAGTTCTGAATGTCTAAGTCCATCCCTTTAAACCAGATTTCTACATGGTTCAGGATACCTATTGCTGAGGTGATAACATCTGTTGATATTTCTAATTAAATACTTGTTATGGTAGCTTTATCTCTCCGGAAGTTGGTGGAAAAAGGCTTTTCAATTGAGCATGACAGCCTACCCCCTCAATTATCTCACAAAACCTCAAACAACCATTGTTTTCAAAATATTTCTTAACATAAGGAGAAGCATTGATCTACTACAATTTGGATGGATCAAACCTGGAATGATGACCTCCTTATGGACCCTCTTCTTACCCTCCATGTCAACAAGGAAAACTCTATCTTGATGTAGTGGAGAGGGAAGGTGAAGAATTAGAAAAACAGAGGATATTGCTACAGTGGTTTTAGGGACATAAATGAGGAGGAAAGGAGTTAGGGAAAAAATCCCTAAAAATTTGGGGAGGTAGGGTGATTAATTGGCTATAATGTGCAAGTGAAATTGTTGGAAATTGGCATGAGAAAGGTGCCCAAAATTTAAAAACACAGAGTTTTCCTAATTTCCCTTCAAAAAAGTAGTGAAAATTAGGGTTGAGTGAAAATGATAGCTATGAGAGGTATGAGTGATAGGTAATAATTTGACAATACATATGGATGATGTAAGGATTATTTATGAGGGTTTTAGATGATGAAATTAGTGTTTTAACAACTCAAGCAACCAATCATCAATGAAACCAAAACGTAGTGGTGAAAACCTAGATGAGGGAATCCACCCTTTGCTAAAGAAATTCACTTTGAATGAGGTATGAGGAGCCTTCACTTACTGTTTTGGAGGTCTATAAACCTTGAGAGAAGCTGATTGACCCTTGTATATTTTTTTTGAAGCTTGGAAGAAAAATTGTAGCACCTTTTCCAGAAGTGTAGTGCGGCTACCAAAAGCGTAGCACAAAGTAGTTTGGCACAATTCTTGTTGGTTATCTTCGACCTTAAAATAACTATGGAGTGTTGTGAGGATAATAGAGGAGATATTTTAACATCAAAGGATGAAATTACTTCAAAAAGCTTCATTTCCTTTTATAACATCACAAAAATTGTTTTTTGTCTTCAAGTGATATCATAAATACTTTGAGAAAAATTTATGTTTTGAAAACTTGATCATGTAACATACTCTTTGATAAAAGACAAATTTCCTTTACTTTATTTTCCTATCTTTGCTAACTCCCAATTAAGGTGATTTGTATGGTGAAAACGACTCTTGTTTGCCTTCTTTCATGATATGATTGGACATTATGATGGCGAAAGAAAGTAAACCTAGACCATGACCTAGATGGAGGCATATTAACTTATCTATGACCCTAGGTGATGATGACTATCATGACCTTAAATTTGGATCGTTGTGGTCCTAGTGATTTGATCTACTAGCATACCAAATGACTAGGCAACATTAGAACCACTTTGGGATCTCAGGATCTAGCCCTCCTGGATCCAGAGAGGGATCTCTCTATAAAGGTAAAGAATAATGTATCTTTGAATTTCAATTTAAGGTATTAGGCTAGTTATGGAGCACAAGGGCTTTTGTTTTTTTTTTTTGGTTGGGAAACATTGACAGAAGGGTTTAGTGTAAGGTAAAGGAATGAGTAGTGAAGGATTTTTCGGAAATGGGGAGATAATTCAAAGAGAATAAAAATACATTGGGCAATGGGGTCATAAAAGGGTTTACTTGTGATTCAAATGTCCAAGGCTTTCAAAGGGCTAGTCATCTAAAATAGAGGATCTATTAAGATGATTGTATGAGATGACACAGTAAGGAAATGAAAGGGAATGACAAGGAAAACATTCTAAGGTGACCACTTCGGAGTAATTCAAGGGACAAGGCATACCTTATACCTCTATGATCAATACTCATGATGAGGCTAACTTCAAAGAAAACAATCCATCAGTCCTCCTGACTACTTTCAGATAGTAGAAAACACTTAAGTCCAAACACAGAGTGAAGCCTAAGATCATAGAAAGACTTTTAGCCTTCTCTGCTTTGACAGTCAACTCAAAGGGATCTTAGAAATTTAACCGTTGGAAAGGGAAACTTCTGGGACAGGGATAATCACTAAATCTTCGTATTTTCCTATTATTTCAGTTGAAACAGACAAGAACATCTAAGAAACAAACTCTAAATTCACACATCAGTAAGCATGGGCAAACCAACTCTTTAACTGGTTAAATTATGTTGGATTTGTTCTAAGATACACAAATAGCAGAAAACATAAAGATAAGAATGTGTAGGAAGCATTAGGGTACTTACAGCAGTATATCCTAAGCCAAAATTACTGTTTCTTATCATAGAAAATGAACATAATGTAACACAGAGGGAAAAACAATAACAGAGAAGAGACACATCACCAATGACTTAGATCAGGATCCGATGAACATGCTTGTCATATTAGTAGAGAAAAACCAGTCACATACATTCTTGTCCAATAGCTTGATACAATCCAGAAATCATCTCCAAGCCTATTTTCAATAACTACTCAGAGGACTCTAACTCAATAAATAGCTTACAATCAGTTTATTTCCAACAACCCTTAACAATGTGTCCTCGATGAGTTCTTATAGGTGAATGAGCGGTAGTAGTGGTAGATAGGACTTAAATGATCCATTAAGACAGAGGGGAAGAAGCTTTCGGATGCCCACTCTGCTTAATGGTTTTACATTAACTATGTGTACCCTTTAGATGAATTAGGAGTCTTTTTCAGTTTGACAATAACCCCTAGGGTATGTTCTGTGAACTACTTTCCTGACCGTAGTACTCTGTTTTGTCCTCTGTGACAAGTAAGGTAGAAAAACTGGCTTTCAGGTCTTCCATGTTGTGCAACCAATGTACTGACAGTTTAGGAAATTCTATCAAAATAATAACTATTCTGGGGCTCAATGAAGAATAGAGAATGGGTAGTGGGAATTGGTCCTTTCTTCAGTAAAAGGAATGTTCTGTTGATATATCTTTTGTGTTGCTTTAATCATTGTTTTGCATTTAACCTGTGCTTCAAACTTCATTGAGTTTCCTTGATATTCTTTATGGGTTATGAACTACACCTCTGTTTGTAGCTGTGGATTAGGCATCAAATCTTCAATGTACTGCACTAATCCCTTTGATCTTTAACACTGATTTTTTGCAGTGGCGGTTTTGATGTATGAGGGTTTGGTCATGCGAAAAATGGTCATGATCCACTGTTTGAGACACGAAACATATCTCTGCTGGCCCCTTTTGCATTTACTTATGCCATAGGGTCGTCACCCTGAGTTTTTCTGTCATCTTTCGTGACTATGGGGCAAGCTGGGAAGGACCACCATTAAACCTGCAACATAGCACAAAAATGTTAGGAAATCCTGCAAATTGAGTTAGACTGCTTACAGAAAGCTTAGCTGGAGGGCGAGGAGCAGTGCGGATGGTGATTGCAGCAGAAAAATGGGAAGAAAACCCTGGCCGAGCAGCTAACCAGGTCCAATGGAGGTCTAAGTGCGATGAGGGGCGTGGACCATTAAATCAGGATAATCTACGGTGGACATCTCTCGATGAGTGTTTCAGGAGAGAGATGGAGAGCAAATGAATGAGATCACGATATAATATGGACCATTCAATCTCAGATATCGACGATTGGGATTAAAACTGAAAGTGACATTGTGGAGGGCAGCGGTATGGTGGAAAACTGAGGATGGTTTTCGCGTAACAAAATGGGGGGAGGAGGTTTGGGATGGATGGAGTGCGATTCCATACATTGGTCAACACGTGGATTCTCAATATCGCCCATTTCACAAAATTTTGAAATGTTAAAACTTGGGCGCTGGGATTTTGCGATATGGAGTATATGCCATCAGATCATGGGGTGTTGATCGGACGGTGTGGGTCGCATGCGATAGGAACAGAGATGCAAGGGCGGAAGACATGGTGGACCATGCGGTGACGTGTGATGTTTGTCGCGTAGTGGGCGGAGGTCAAGGGACTAGGTGATGTGATGGCCGTAGATATTTTCAGATCAACGGCCAGGATTACATCGCATGATCGGGGGGTCGAGAAAAAGGAAAAGAACAAAGGGAAACAAATTTTTGCAATTGCGATGGTGGGGGCTAATTATAAGGAAAAAAATGGTTTTGTGGAAAGACGAAGGACTAAAGGCGGAAGAAAAAGCGCTTATCACATCGGAATATTAGAAAAGTAAAGGGAAGGCGAGGAAAAGGAAAATCCGATTGCGATGAGCGATGAGGGCTTAGGGCCTAGTCGTGGGGTGTGAGGTTATGTGAAGAAAGGGCTAAAGCTATAGGCCCTCAGGGGCTAATAACCCAAATGTTAAAAGTATTGCTTTAAGGCTTTTTGAAGGGATTTTTGAGGGTTTTTGGCCTTCAGTAGAGAGAAAGGAAAGGGTTTTTGAAACCTGTAGATGAATCTTTGAAGGTTTAAAGGGGATTTAAGGCTTTTAGAGGCTAAATGGAGTGTTAAAAGATGAAAGGAAGGCTTTATGAAAATGGGTGGAAATAAGTGAAAATAAGCAGCTTCTTAGGCCTTTGGAACAGCTTTCTTTGGTGAATCAGCATGGTTTTAAGATGGAAACAATAGTGAAGATGAAACTCCAAGATAGGAAAACCATAAGACTTCAAGGATGATAGATTTTCAAGGGAATTTATCACTTGAATGCTTGATGACAAGTTTAGCCACCTGCTTGCTTTGACAAATTATTATAAGTGGCTAACATGGATAATGACCATGAATGAGTGAATGGAGTAGCTTTTAGACCTAGACAACATTCAGTGACCAAAATTTTATTTGAGAATTTGTTTGAAAACATAAAATTTTGACCAAGGAGCACTACCAAGTAAACTTGAAAGAGTGTATTTGATCACTGAAAATTTAGACACTAACAACAATAACACCATTTTTCTTTGACAATCGAAGGTTGTCATAGTTCAAGTGTCTAAATATATAATTCCATAAAAGACTTCATGGGAATGTACTTTCATCATAGTGAGAATTGAATGCAAAGTTTGGTGCATGAGCAGAGGTACCTTGTATCTTTAGAAGTCTTTCTTCTTCTATCCCTCTCATGACAAGTGAGCGATCTGATGCTTTTCTAACCTCAACCTTGCCATCAAACATATGAATGAAGTGTCCTTGCTGGAAGATGTGGACCAAAGAGAACAATTTTATCAACTCTGGGAGGTATAGAACCTCATGTAGAAGAAAGTCTAGAAGACCAAGCATCTTAAGCCTGATTGTGCCAAGCCCTGATGGCTTGAGTTTCAATTTTTCTGCAAAGTATACTGCTCCATCAACCTTTTCAATAAATTCTTCAAAAAAATATTTTCTAAAATTAATGTGTCATGTTGCTCCTGAATCTAGCAACCAATCATTTTTCCAAGAAGCAAGTGAAGCATTAAACAAGTCTTTAGTTACTCGAATATTACAACGTGCCACAACATAATGAGTGGATTCAGGTGCTTTACCTTTGTCTTTTTCATGACTTTTACCTTTGGATTAATTTATTTCCTACTTATTTCTGTCCCAAGGTAGCTTACATTTGGATGTATCATTCCAATCTCTATTGCAGTGTATGCAATGAATATCAGATTTTTTACTTTGAGCTTGTTTCCCCCCCCTGCCCCTGAAATTTCTTCTTCCTCGTCCTCTTCGGCCATGCCTCCATCTAGAATAATCTTGAGCATGATTCTCCTCTCTATGTGCAATATATACAACTTCTTCAGAAGAATGCAGAGTTGTCTTCTTCCCAAAAGCCTTCTCTCTCTCTGCAAAATTTTTCTCAAGGGAGTCAATGGTAACCTCCTTGAGGTTTCCACTTGCTTGCAATGACTCAAGATAATGTGAGTAAGTGGGATATAATTCCTTCACATAAGCTATGAGAGGTATGTCAATTTCAACACCAGTATTTTTAATGTCATGCATGATAGATCTTACTTTTGATGCTAAAACAAGAGGGCCATTATTTTCCAATTCAATACTTAATAGTTTAATCATCAACTAAATAAATTCAACTTCTGAATGTGAGTCATAGTGTTCTTTCACCTTCTTCAATGTTTCATAGGAATTTGAAAATGGTGTAATATGGCGACTCACCTCTTCATTTACAGATGTTGTAATCAAAGCATATGCCTTGATATTTTTGTTGTCCCAAATGGTGATCTCCTTGTCTATTATAGGCTTTACAGGTGCATTTTCGGGCCTTCTCCTTCCCAGATTCCTTTCCACGACTCCTTAAAAATGAAAGTGTGTTTAATATTCCTTGACCATTAAGGTTAGTTCTTTCCAGAGAGAATGACTCCCACAATAGATATGAGTGAATGCATTTTGTTAAACAAATTACTCTGCTGCCACTAAAAAAAAATACAATGCTGGTGGTAAAAAAATTAAATTTTGCACTTAATTTTTTTTGTATAAAAAAATTGTACTAAAAAAATGCAAAGGTATTAACTAGGGGAGGGCTTAACTGAGGGAGGGTTTATTTGGGGAAGGGTTTACTTGGGGAGGGTTGAACTGGTTATGTTATAGGTAGCCCAAACATAAAGGGGAAGGGCCACGGTGGAGGGAGGGCTTATGGATGAGTGCATATGGAGGAGTGCCAGGCCGGGGAAGAGTCGGGCCATGGGAGGACCGAGCATGAAGGACTTTGGTAGTGGGAGGTCGAGATACTGTGAGGAATATGGAGGGTTAAGCAGTGAGGCCATGGGGTATGAAATGTATGGAGATGGTCGGTCCATGGGTTTTAAGTTGTGCATATGGAGGGTCGAGGTGTGAATTGTGCACTGGTAGGGCCAAGCATATTACATAGAGGGCCACTCTCAGTAAGGCCAGGCCACAGGAGGACTGACGCAGGTGGGAGTTACTTGGAGCGACTGTGTAAAGAGGCAGTGGTGCAATGCGTATGGGAAAGAGTAGAGTACAAGATGCGTATGGGAAAGAGCGCTGTGTAGGAATTTATAGGGTAAGTTCTGTAGATCACAACCAAAGTTCACTGCTCACAAAAAGATCACAAATCAGTACACGAGTATTATCACTTGGTTAAAACCCTCAAAGAGGGAAACAGTCCACGGCCTTAATATATAAAAAAAAAAAGTTACAAATGTTTCTCTCATAAACGTTTACCGAAGAAATGACCCTCCACGCTCTTTAAATAGATATCATGGACCAATCGAGTGTTACGCCACGAATCAAGTGTTGTTAATACCGAGGAGAGAGAGAATCGTTGGATCACTACAAATCGTGATCGTTGGATTATAAGTTACAAATGTACATAGTAAAGAAATACACTTTACCTAACTCTACACTAGACTAAGTTATTCTTAACTATTTCCTATGTGTCGGAGTATCCTAACATCCCCCCTTAAGAACAACTTGGGATTGGATTGAAGGATTTACAAAGGTGACACAAAAGGAGCCTATTTCCTGTGTGTCGAAATATCCTAACATCCCCCCTTAAGAAAAAATTGGGATAGGATTGAAGGATTTACAAAAGTGACACAATAGGAGAAGGAAGGAGGCATTAGAGCCTATCCCCCCCTAATGACAACTTTCCTGAACTCCAAGCATGGATCGAAGTTTGGTAAAATTTTCTTCTGTGAGAGCCTTTGTAAAGATATTGGCTACTTTATCATTGGTTGGACAGTACTGCACTTCAAGAACACGATCATGAATGATCTTTCTAATGAATTTTATGTGGAGTTCAATGTGTTTCATAAGCTGATGTTGAACTGGATCTTTACATAGCTGAATGGCACTATTATTATCACACCAAAGTGTAGTTGGATGTTGTTGATGAAGACCAAATTCAGACAGGATCTGACGAAGCCACATGGATTCCTTGCTGGCTTCAACTACACCACGATACTCTGCTTCGGCCAAAGAAAGAGATATGGCACTTTGTTTCTTACAAGACCAAGTAATAGGTCTTGAACAAAGAGTGAATACATATCCTGCAGCAGACTTTTGATCATCAGGGTCACCAGCCCAATTAGAATCAATTAAACTAATCAACAATGGAGATGCCCCTGCACTGTAATGAATCCCAAACTGAATTGTACCTCGAATATATCGAAGTATTCTTTTAGCTGCTTTCCAGTGACTTTCATGAGGTTGGTGCATAAACCGAGCAACAAGACCAATGGCAAAGGAAATGTCAAGACGGGTATGGGTTAGATACAGAAGTTTACCAACAATTTGACGACATAAGGTAGCATCAGCTTCAAGGGTAGTACAAGTGACTGAAAGCTTGACTCCAGACTGAAATGGAGAAGGGGTTGGCTTACAGTATTCCATGTGAAAGTGGTGTAGAATATCATAGGCATACTTGGACTGAGAGAGGGTAATGTCTTCTTTGGATTGCAAGACTTGAAGACCAAGGAAATAATGCAAGTGTCCTAATTCTTTCATTTCAAACTTCTTTTTGAGGCTAGACTTCACATGGTTTATATGGTTTGGATCACTACCTGTAAGGATAAGATCATCAACATAAATAACAAGGATGGTGAAGGACTTACCCACTTTCTTGGTGTAGACAATGTTGTCAGAATGACACCTAGAAAAGCCATTATCTAATAGAAATCTATCCATTTTGGCATACCAAGCTCGAGGAGCTTGTTTGAGACCATAGAGAGATTTCCTAAGGCGACAAACAAGGCTAAAGTCATTTTGGATAAAGCCAGGGGGTTGTTCCATGTAGATTTCTTCATGCAAATCTCCATGTAAGAATGCAGATTTAACATCCATCTAATGGAAGTCCTATTTAAAGGAGGTAGCAAGGGAAAGAACAAGGTGGATAGAATTCATTTTGGCAACAGGGGAGAAGGTTTCAGTATAGGCAATGCCTTCAACTTGTGAAAATTCTTTAGCAGCAAGATGAGCCTTATGTCTATCCACTTTTCCATCTGGTCCAAACTTTGTTTTGTACACCCATCTGCATCATACAAGTTTTCTTCCTTTTGGAAGAGGAACAATATCCAAAGTATCGTTCACCAATAAGGAACGATATTCTTCATTCATAGCTTCATCCCAATATGGATGACCGAAAGCTTCTTCAAAAATTTCTGGATCAGGATTTTCTAGAACTTGAGCCAATAAGGAAGAGGTTGTTTCGAACTGAGAACGTGTATGTTGTCAATCTGTAGGGTCACTAGCGAGAGAACCTACTGCATCCCGAGTAGAGTGGACCCATCTTGGGAGTTGTGGAGTAAAAGTAATAATTTCAACAGGTGGAGGAGGATTGTCATCCTCATTGTCATCATCTGAACTATAAGGAATGCTATTAATAATATAAGAGAGAGAGAGGTGGCATATATCCCGAATCAGGCTCGCAGGCCAAAGGTGGCACACCCGCCGAACTAGGCTCGCAGGCTGATATATTTTCATCAAATTTTACATCTCTTCTAATGATTTTATTTTTGGATTTTGGTTGAAGAAGTCTATATCTTTTGACATCTTCAGAATATCCAACAAAAATGCATTTTTCACTCTTAGGTTCTAAGGCTTTATGTTTTGCATCTGGAATATGGGCCCAAGCATCACTTCCAAAAACATGAAAGTGACTTACATATGGTTTGATTGAGCTCCAAGCTTCTTCTGGAGTTATATTCTTTAAAACCTTAGTAGGAGTGCGATTTACTATGTAATTTGCACAGTTAATTGCTTCTTCTCAAAGATTGAGACTAAGTCCTTTAGATTGAAGCATACAATTAGCCATTTCTTTTAAGGTGTGATTCTTCCTTTCAGCTACACCATTTTCTTGTGGAGTATATGGAACAGTATGTTTCAATTGAATTCCATGTTCAGTGCATAAGTTGATAAAAATTTTTTAACATATTCTCCTCCATTGTCTCATCTTAACTTAAGAATTGGATGTCCAGATTGTTTCTCAACAAAGGCCTTAAAGGCCAAGAACATGTTAAAAACTTCACTCTTGAGTTTTAAGAAGTATACCCAAGTGCGTCTGGAAAAATCATCAATGAAAGTTAGGAAGTACTTGCAACTAGAGAAAGAAACAATAGGAAGTGGACCATATAAATCATTGTGCACAAGCTGCAAAGGGGCTGAAGCATGCCAAGAGGCACGTTTGTCAAAACTATCCCGATGATGTTTTCCGAGTACACATCCGGAGAAAACACCATCTCAGCAAGATACCTTAGGAAGACCCGTCACCATATTTTCCTTACATAGAGTTTGAAGAGAGCAATAGTTTAAGTGACCAAATCGCTCCTGCCAAATTTTTCTCACATCATCAATATGAGCAACAAAAACAGAGGGAAGACATGAAGACTCAAAGTTTTCAAACTTATACAACCTTATGGAATCATCAGCAATGCCAGTAGCTAAAATATGTTTAGGATATTTGAGGTCCTTGATTACAACATCATGAGGTGAGAATTATACTATTTTCCCTTCACCTGAATGAGTTATCTGATAAACAAATAGAAGGTTGCATGAAAAGGTAGGAACACATAGTACATCATTAAACTGACCATTATCTAGATGAATGGTTCTAGATCCTACAACACTAAGAGATCTATCATCACCAACATAAATATGTTTGGTGTTACAATCATTTAAAGAAGAAAACATGTCTTTATTTTTGGCCATGTGGTAAAGCTACATAATCAATGAGCCACTCATGAGAATGAGAAGAAGAAGATACATTTAATGCATAACCAGATCTTGATGCTTGAAAACCACAAGCAGAAAGTTCCATTCCTGAAGATGAAGGTGAAGAGTGCTCCAAATTGATGTCGTGCTTCTTCATTGCTGCTTCTAAGGGTTCCATATTCTTAAAACATTTGGACTCTATATGGCCATAATGATTACAAAATTTGTAATGTCTATCTGTCTTCTTCCCTTTTTTTTTATTTGCCTTATCATTTTGGTGAGTTGCTTTTTTCAGTTTGCGGCTAAAATTGCTTAGGACAATTGTTTGGTTTCGGACCATACTTTTTAGGATATTACTTCTTGGGATTCTTTTGATATGGTTGTTGTTGGGCTACTAAGGCTTTCTTAGAAGTGTTTCCAAAAGTGATAAGACCAAGGTGTAAGATTTTTTCTTGTTCTCTTATCAAAGAATCACAAAAAGCATCAAAATAGGGGTTCTTGTAGGTGGTTCCTGAAGAAATGATGGCTTCTCTAGTGGAATGGAAGGTGGAAACAAATACAGAGTATGTAGGGCCAAGCTTAGCAAGAATGCAATAGATGAGGCTACCATCTTCCTTTTTGACCTTACAACCTTCTAAAAGAAGTCTAAGGGTCTTGAATTTGGAAAAAAAATCTTCAATAGAGGAGAAATCATTGGGGTCCAAAGTAAGCAACTCATTTTCAAGCTGGTGGGCCCTGATTTGATTTTCAATGCCAAAGGCAGTATTTATCTTATCCAGGGCTTCATGAGCGGTGTCAATTTCAAGGATATGAAATCGAAGATATTGAGAAATGGACATTCCTATCAACCCTCGTGCTTGATCTTGTTTATTTTCTCATTTAGCGACTTTATCATCATCATAAGTTTTAGATTCTTTTCCTGTGGCTATTCTATAAAGCCCTTTACTTCTAAGTATATCTACCATGTGAGGTTGCCATTGGAAATAATTGTTGTTGTTAAGAACAATCGGGCATGCAATTTGTATTTTTTTTAAAATAAAGCTGATAAAATATGAAACTAACTGCTCCAATGGAAAGATCTCAAAAAATAGGTTGATTCAAAAAAAACAGCTCAAAAAACGGCTTTCGGATGAAGAAGTTATGCCTTTTTGAAAAAACTGAGTTGTAGATGCCGAATAGTTACTGGAACAGTTTGAAATTTGATGATGAAGTTCAACTTTAGAAAAAAAAAATCTCGCCCCTTTAACAAAAAAAATTTACAAAAAGAAGCTTGAGAAAGAGACTTGAACCCAAGACCTCTATTCTCATAAACTAACTTCTCACCAAGTGAGATAGTAAAAGGATGTTGCAATTGTTTGAAAGGAGGAAGGGGTTTTTTTTTTTAGTCTTCGGTGTGCGTGCTTTTTCCTGCACACAAAAATCCGAGCAAAAAATCAAAAAAAATTTTAAAAAAAATTCAAACCTTACAGAAAAATATTGGATTTTCGGTTAGCCTTACAGGCAATCTATTTTTTCACTATTTCTGATTTCCCGAGATCACAGAAAGACATAGGGAAAGAGCATATGTAGCAAAAAAAAAAATCCCTTCTTCATGTTTCTGATTTTCCGAGATCGCACACAGCACAGAGAAAAGAGCATACATAGAGAAGAGGGTATAGATCCAACAAATAAATAAAACCTCAAAACCAAAATAAACTGAGGGAACCGAAATAAGCAGAACTATTAACAAATATAACTACAAAACAGATACTTTATACCTCCAAATATAAACTGACATAACTTGGGCAACTGGAAACCTTTTCGCATGAAATGAAAGGCGTTCCTCACTGTAACAGACGCTCTGGACACAACAGATAAGTTCTCCAGGCTCGAAAATGTTTAGAAATAGTAGATATAGAAAACGGCAATCGCATGCAGTCAAACCGGCTTCGGATTTGGATCAACAACAGATGCAGCCCTCAAAATAGCATGTAGGAATTTACAGGGTAAGTTCTGTAGATCAAAAACCAAAGGTCACCACTCACAAATAGATCACAAATCAGTACACCAATATTATCACGTGGTTAAAACCCTCGAAGAGGGAAATATTCCACGGCTTGAGCCAACGCGACCACTTCAGGAAATTTATTAATATAAAAAGAAAAGTTACATATGTTTCTCTCATAAACGGTTACCGGAAAAATGACCCTCCATGCTCTTTAAATAGAGATCATGGACCAATCGGGTGCTAAGCCATAGATCAAGTGTCGTTAATACCGAGGATAGAATGAATCGTCAGATCACTACAAATCGTGACCATCGGATTATAAGTTACAAATGTACATAGTAAATAAACACACTTTACCTAACTCGACACTAGACTAAGTTATTCTTAACTATTTCCTATGTGTCGAAGTATCCTAACACACTGCATGAGCGCAACAATGTGGAGCGATGGAAGCAGCTGCGAGGAGCCTGAGTGAACGGGTACGTAATGGGGAAGAGCAAGACTGGAGGAATGGAGGTGAGCGAACTACGTAACGCAGTGAGGATGCCAAGAGGGGTCGGTAGGCATTCGATGATGAGAGGGGAGAAGAATGAGTAGAGAATGTGACAAAAATAGGTTTTTCAGAGCATAATGGGATAGTTCTGCGAGGAGAAGGCAGAGAGGCAGATCTGCCAAGAGCAGAAGGGAATTACAAGAGAAATAACGCCAGAAATAGAGTTGGCTCTGATACCATGTTAGGTAAGGAGGTAACTCCACATAAAAATTTGTTTTTTATTCATTAAGGATGCATACGAATATATACATGGAGGTGAGACTCTTGGGATTCATCTCCCAGTGTCTCTTCAACTTCCTTATTTTATATTTACATTACATTACAATTTCGTCCAATCCTTAGGATTAGGTGTCCACAAAAGAGAAGGAGAGGTGAGATAAATATGTGTTTAAAGTGATCGTTTATGGAAGGACTAGTGTCTTATCCTTTGGGAGAGGTGGAGTCAGTATAATTTATGGTTTGGAAGAGGTTCACCCAATCAAGGAGGTCTTCAAGTAACTTTGCATGGCATTAGGGCATGAGAGAAACTACTTGGGATCTTTACACTTCAATATGAAATAAATTATGACTTATCAAGGTATATTGTGACAAAATATCCTCTAGGAATATTCACCCATTCATACATGGCCCATGCAATGATGCAACGCTATAAAATATCAAAATTTCCACAATTTTGTAAAAGAAAGCAGTAAATTCCAGACTTGTATAGTGAAAATCCTAGTGACATTCATGTGACAACGTAAATCACAAGAATAAGCATGAAAAATATTGCTTACAAGTGCAAAAGAGCATATCCAATCATCATACTATGCCAATAATGAAGCTCCAAGACAAGATAAGTAGATCCAAACATCAAAATTCATCCATAACATCCAAACTCGTTCTCCAAAAGGGAATGAAAAATTCAAAAGAGCTACTAAATCCCAATCCTAGTGATGATGATTAGAATGAATCACTTCACTTATCTTTATGTAATCACTAATGATTTTGATTTACCTAATTATGCCTATTTGAGCCCCAAATAATAAAATAATGTGTAATAATAACATTCCTTGGTGAAAAGCCCACTAAAATTGCTCAATAACATAATAATAAGCCTCTCAAGAGGGTTGAATAATCAATAAAGTGAGTCCTTGGGCCTTTGAGGAGGCCTAATGAAGTCCAAAATTTTCCATGATCTAATAATGGACCTCAAATATTTGTGGAAAAGGGGTTGGACCCTTGTTTCCAAGCAAATTCCTATGGTGCCCCCAAGTGGCTATGAGGGGCACAAGGACATCCTCATGGATCTCCAAGTGGATCGAAAATGTTGTAAACCATATGTAAGGACTAGGATGATGTCATAAGCCCTATGTTGTGCTCATTTGGACCCCAAATCATCTTCCAAGTGTATAATGCAAGTGTGGAGTTGGATGGGCATAGTGAACCAGGTGCATCATCCTCATCCAAAATGTGTAGTTAGTGAGCGGTGTTGGGGATCCAAGAAGTACTATCTGCTATGGTGGAATCCCATGGCTCTCAACACTCACCCTACAAGTGCCAATGTGGCCCTTTGGAGGGATAGGACCCTGTATAAGGAGTCAAGTCCCAAATGAAGACCCACATGTAATCCTGCATAAGATCTAATGCATCTCCTTGCCCTCCAATACAATAAATCATCAGGATAATCAAGTAAAATAGCTTACAAAACATGGAATCAATGGGGCATTTGATGGTGGTATGCCCTTCCATAGTGATATTTGGCATGTACAAGTGTCTCCGGGCTCAATAGGGGATTAATCAAGGACCCTATTAGGTGTTTTCCACCTTTAAAGGGGGTGGCATGTCCATGGTACATCCTTCAAGTGGAAGGTTGAAAATGATATAGTAATGGCATGGTGTGGGGATAATGGGAATCATATAGAGCACATGTCATGGTACAAGGGAAACTATAATAAGGGAAGCCCACACCTGGGTATATGAGTGCAGGAGGGATACAATTTTGGTACATGAGTTACCGCGACCTTTGTTTTTCCACCCTTCTTCATATGCCTTTTGCCTTTGATTGGTTTTTCTTCATAATTTCTTGAGGCTCTAGGGGATGAGATCATGTTGTGTAATATATAGTAGTGGATAACCCCCCTTTAGGTGGGGCAGCTTATCACCCACCAGGGGTCAAGACAATCATGGGTTCCTTAATGTGGAGGGGGGCCATCTAGGGATCGTAGGAATGAGGGTGATGGCCATAAATAAGGGGTAGAGCTCATGCTTGCATTTTTCCCACGTGCTAAATTTGTGTGCCTCATCCATATTTTTCATTTTGTGCTAATTTCCTATTGAGAGTGTCCAAATTATGCTTTTTATTTTCTTTTATCTACATCAACATTCGGGCATCATTCCAGACCTGATCCAAGGTGTGGACAAGGGGAGGGGGATGTTAACCCTATGTGGACCCAGTGGACACATGTGCACCCAGATGGGAAAGGAGACGAATGGGGCTAAAATGAGTGGAAGTTCAGTGATGTATATGGTGTTAGGAAGTGGGACCGTGAAACTAAAATTGGGATCTCCAATGTAGTGCCAACCGTAAAGCTAATGGCCAGTAAAGGAGATCCCATAGGACTAGAGTACAAGGTTAACCATGAAATCAGGAAATGGAGAAAAGAGTTCAAACCTAACCCACTCTTTTCATCGAATCCCCCCACCAATCCATGCCCAAACTTATGCACATGACAAGTAAGTAAAATTATTCAACTGTACCAAGCCATACCTTCGAGGTTGGGAGGCCCACCTTCAAACACACAATAATAACAATTGGGTAAGAGACTACATGGATGGCTCAGGTGGCGGAGATAATGCCACAACGAGCCATCTAGTAGCCGCAAGGGGATATTGGTTTTCGTCTAAGGACCATATAGGAGAAACAAAATCTCCTATATACACTATCCACATGTGGTGGGTAATAGGTACTAAAAAGGATCCCTGAACCTATAAATAATTTAAACATGGACACCAAAATGGCAATCAAGAATTATTATAGGGTGCCCACGAATGGTAGGCTCTACCGCACAAGTTACAACATGAAAAAATGAGTGGTTATTGTCGCAACTAGGTGGGTTGGCCCCGAAGGAAAGTTGAAACAAACATCGAAAAGGAATACAAAGCAATGACAAGGTAGATGAATCCTATATTTTTTTTATGATGTAGCATATACATATGTACAAAGCATGCCATGATCTAATAGGTTATGAAATGTAGTGCCCACTGTCAAGTACATGCCAAGGATTCCGAGGTATGAACTCATGTGCAGTCATGGGAAACATATGACACACCATCATGGGGCCATGCCACATGCAATTAAAGTTTCATTTTCCTAAAGGGTGATGATTGCAAAGATGGCCTAGAACCATAGCATTATCAAGAACGACCCAAGGATATAAAGGGTGAATGGTATCACAAGCTAAGGTATCTCCTTGAAATCGATGATCAAGACATGAAGGGAGTATGAGACACTCATTGACGGGGAAAGTTAGAGTTGATAACCCAATGGCAAGTTTGATGCTAGAAATCATCGACTTGACTCAGTCCAAGGGTGGTACTTTACTAGATGGCTCAAAAAAAATCCCCTAGATCGATTCAAGATTTTGAGTGCCAATCTCCATCATTTCCAATTTTGGGACAGTAGAGGCATCATGAGGCATAGTGCATCATGAGGCATAGTTTCCCTTAGCTTATCTTGTGAAGCCATGACCTCCAATATGGCCTTATTTGAAGGCAACTCAGTATCAAGGGAGTCATGTGAAAGTGATGGAGTGACAACTCGTGTGGAAAAATTATCTTGATCATATTCCATATTGGGAAGGAGTTTCTAACCAGTGTCATCAGGTGGTGGTGGGACCACTGAGGAGGTGCTTACTTCCAAAAAGGGTGGCATTATGCCACCATGATATTCATTTTCCATAGGCACTTCCTGAGGAGCAGAAGGTCCAAGGGATTCATAAGTGACATAAGATATAATTTTATTTGTAGAAGCAAATGGACATGGGTATGATGGAGCACGGGGAAATGTTCTCATCAATGAGGAGTCTTTTAACATTCCCACCCCAATACTTGCCACAAGAGTGGAAGAGTCACCTACAAAGGGGCCAAACTGACTGTTGTGGAATTGAATATCGGGCTTGCAAAACTCTAGTTGGTTGATAGTGACTATTTTATCCTCATGGGGAAACATCACAACACAGAATACCAATGACATGACAGTGGTCATATCATAGAATCAACTTCGCGTAAGGAGAAGGTTCTAATCTAATGGTGCATCAATGACCTCAACCTCAACAAAGTTGTTTTTCCTCTTAGTTCTATGGTAAAATCTGAAAACACCCCTTGAGGCTACAAGGTGTGCCCATCAAAGGCCTTCAAGTTTGATCTAGGTGTAGACAACGTAGGAGAATCGAGAGCTTTCCAGCATGTCGAGGACACTATACAAGTCGATTTCCCCTTGTCCAAGATAGTTATATGAACACATTGTCCCAAAATGTGTACCATTATCTAGAAGGCCAGATGATGTGGAAGACAAGGTTTCCATACTTATGGATCGAAGGTCATAATGTTTGAGTCTGAGGGATCCACCCCATTGATTAAAAAAATTTCCTTGCATTTTGTTTAGAAAATTTTCAACACTTCTAATGCAGACACAATAGCTAGAGCTTGGGCCAGATCCTCAACAATACTATAATTGTGAGTAGCCTTTGCATTGGGATTGTGCATAGTCTTTCAAAGGGCACCCTTAGGTGGGCACATCATGATGTTCAATGATGGATTATCGAAATGAAGTTGACCATCCAATGTAGGTTGGTGCACAGGATTCAAGGTAGAAGTAGCACTCTCATCATTCTAGTAATTATGAGCTCTGTTTTGTAAATGGATGCTTAACTTTACCATAAATATATATTGTGTTGAAGGCAGGGCATTATAAGAGTTTCCCCCACTCCGCCCTCACAAAGGTGGTGGAGGATTTGAAACCATGTTTTCATGTTGGTCCAAAAATGGATTCATCAAGATAGCTAGTTGATGAGCAAGTTGCTATGGGAAATAGTCATGAATCTCATCCATCTCGAGGTACTCGTGAGTAAGATGATCATCTCCACAAATCTTGCAGGGAAAGTGATTCTTAGTCTTCTATTTTCACCATTCCCAGTGTTATCTTTGGTTTGTTATGCCTCTTATTCCTTAGATGAAGTCTTGGACTCATTTTTTTTCAATTTTACCTCTTGGTTTCTAAGAATTATTATTCAACGTGGATTGAACAAAATTTACCTCAGAGGTAGAAAATAAGGCATAAGGAGTTTGAGTAGTAGAATGACTAGTCAAGGAAATAGAATAGATGTGCAGTTGGCCCATCTGAGAGGCTAGTTGTCCTATGTTTCTGTAACACCCTCCTCCCACATCTACCCTAGTAACTGGACAACCGAGGTAAACATGTGATGACACGCTACTATGAACTGATTCAACCTGCTAGGTGACCTTAAGGAAGTGAAATCGACGGAAACACATCACACAGACCTTCCACGTCAGCAACAAAACTCCAAGGAGCTATCCCAACCACTCAGGTAGCTAACCCCAGGTCCCACTAAGCTTTTAGACATTTAAACCCCTAGACGCTCCCTTGATATGGGCAAGGGTGCGTTTGGGGCACTCTGGAAGCTCCCACAACATGGGTGTGCATGCTTCCAGGGACTTTTTCCCACATACCTATGCCAGTGTCCACAGGATTTGTGCCACTTTTTAACCTCAAAACTCAATGACAATTTAAGAAATGAATTTACACGATAGAACAATGATACATTTGCAAAAATATTGACAAGGCCTAGAATGGACCCCTACTGGACATCACAGGCACTTCGTCAAACATCTCACAAATATGTAATCTACAGGTGTAAACAACATATCTGAGCATAGGGGTCTCATACTTATCTAAGAATCGCTAAGAAGCATTTTTCCCTTACATCATTAGTTGCATTATCATTTATTAGGTCATAGATACATTTTTTATTCATTTACAAATAAAAACGTGAGGAGAGCCATACACCATCATTGTCATAATGCATGCTTATAACCAGCATAATAACAACAGAAATATCAAGGATACATCAACCAAATAATCCACATATAAAACATTACATTTACACATAAGATGTCAAGGAGAGAACCTATTATTAATGAATGCAAAATCCAACCCGGGATGGGACTTCCACATTCCACCCAACCATATATTTATTGAGCCAAATCTCTCTTCATCGAATCACCCATGTGCCATATTCCAAGCATGTATGTGGGACTCAAACTAAAATAACCAACCAGGGCATCTCTAGGCTAAACCACCTCACCCTCATCAATAAAAATCAGGCTTTACCATATTCCACACTAGATCACTAGACCAAAAAAATAAACATTTCATAATAGGCTTTACCATGATCTCCACTTGATCACTACGCCAAAACAAGCATGGATTCCACCAAATTTCTCCGCCTACACCGTGAGGAATTTTCATGTCTCCTAGTCTCTCAGGATTTACCACAATCCACATTCTAATCTAGGGATTACTAGGCCCTGAACCGAGACACACTCTCCAAGCTTTACCATATATCCCAACACCGAATTCTTAGGCTTAATGGAGAGAAACCCACCTCTAGGCTTTACCGTATATCCTACCATTCACCGGTCGAGGATTCCTAAGCCCACCGAGGCAACACATTATCTAGCTTTAATGCAACCCATAGTATGGTTTCGGGGTTACTAGTCCATATGTTTTATCATTTCAAAGATCTACCTCACTCAAGTTTGAATCCATCCGGTAATCCATCTCAACCAAAACATGAGAACCCCATCACACCATGGTTATCCAGAAATGGAAAGGCTAGGCTGAAAACACTTTCACACCTGGAAAAACCCATGCCATGACAGAAAATAACCACATGCAATACCATGCATGAAAAATCTAGAAAGGAAATCACACATACAAATTGATTCCTACAAAGAATCCTCTTGTAGATGTTTTATCATGCTCTTCCTTGCTTTATCCTTCCTTCCTCTTGCCTTATTTTCCTTTCTTGATCCAATGCCAAGTGCTCCGAGAAAAATCTAAGTGTCCAATAGTGTGTGTGTGTGTGTGTGTGTGTGTGAGAGAGAGAGAGAGAGAGAGAGAATAACGAGAGAGCTCCAAAAATGAATTGAAAAAAGATACCAACTGATCCTTAGAAGCCTTTTTATAAATGAGGACTCTATTTTCTTCATTTTCTATTATTTTCCTTCATATTCCCCCTCACATGCAAATTGTGACCTTTCACCTCCCTTTTCTCCTAATTTCCATTATTTTCATAAATAAATGTGTCAAAATTTCCATTTTAATTTCCAAATGCCTTTGTCATTCTTTTCCAATTTCCTTAGCCATATTAACCAAAATGAACACCCACTAGGATGTTTTACCCAACATTCTACTTGGAATAAGTTTCCCATCAACCGTGGTTATTATTTTTCCTTTCTTAAATTTTATTACATGGAATTTTCACCAAGGTTGTTACAGAACCCTCCCCCTTGGGGGACACCATCCTTGGTGTTCAACCACACATGTACCTCAGAAAAAACCGCTGAAAAGAAAACATACTTCCCATGGAGCTTTATAACATATCTCGATGCAGTATTTACAATGATCACCCTACTAAAAAGAAAACCAACATGACAACTATAATGACATGACACCCATACCGCTTACTGGATCCTTATAACATAGCTCATGGTAGTATTTACATCCATATACATATGTACATATATCAACATCACACAAAAACATATACCAAACATCATTCCAAAACTTATTTTCCTAAACTGGAAAATAATGAAGGATACATAGCCCACTTCTGATCCGCCATCTCCCATGTAGCTTCATTGAGCCCAAAGTCCTTCCATTGCACTTTAACCTGCTCGATTACTTGGTTCCGGAGCATGAGCACATTTCTCTGCAATATACACTAAGGATCCAGCTGGAATTCTCCATCTAGATCCACCTGCAATATAGACTAGTCAATCACATAATCAACATATTTAACATACTTCTTAAGCAATGATATATGAAAAACATCATGGACTCTCACTATGCCAGGAAGTCCAAGTCGATAGGCTACTAGTTTGTTCCTCTCAATAATCCTGAAAGGTCCAAAAAACCATGGTGCCAGCTTGGCACATGATCCAATCCGCAAGGAGCTCTTCTTGGGCTTGATGTGCAAATACACTTGTTCCCTAACCTGAAACACCTTAAACAACCTGTTCCGATCTACATAGCTCTTCTTCCTCTCATGTGTTGCTTTTAGATTCTTCTTGATTACCTACATTTATTGTTCCATTTTCGCCAACATGTCTGACCCAATCAATACCCTCTTAACTGGATCACTCCAACTAATGGGAGTTGTTACACCAATTTTTAGTCATCTAACCTATTACTGTTAGATGGACTAAAATACACCATGTAAGACCAATTTTACCATAGTAAAATTGCTTTCACTATGATAAATAATTTAATAACCCATAGTTTATTAAGTTATTTCTGGTCTAAACAGGGAACCCCATGAGGAATAATTAGTAAATCCTTATTTGTTTGATTTCCCTCTAGGGATAATTAACTAAACCACTGTTTAATTAATATTCCTGATCATATTTAACCCAAAACATGAGAATTAATTAGATAAATTATTATTTATCTTATTATTCTATAGGAATAATTATTTAAATAATTATTTAATAACATTCCTTGTTGAATTTGACTAAATCATTTTTAAATAATTAAATAAATCATTAGTTTTTTTAATTATTCCTTAACATCATCCTTGAAATAATAAATAAATCATTTATTTATTTATTTATTATTTCTAAATAAAGGGATTTAACCAATTCTAAATTACTTTTCCCTCCACCAAAAATAATAAAATATTCCAAGTAAGTTGGATCTAGATTTGGTTAATAATATTTAAATTATGCACCAATATCTAGACTAACTCAATATTTTGTTATAAATAGAAGGGTTTTTCCATTCATTCACTACCTTTTTTATCACCTTTTGATCTATACTTTTGGTCTGACTTTGATCCTCCATCATTGTCATATATTTTCTACTTTTGCTTGTGAGCTCCCTTTGAATTCTATTTTGTCTGAGTTTTCTACACCATCAAGAGAGGGAGATCTTGGATCTGAAGCACTGAGGACATACAAGAACCCATCCCATTAAGGGGGACTGGTAACATATTTCTGTGTTCCCTTCCCAGGATTCATAATACAAAAAATTCTTTATTAATGCTTGTCTTGTCTATTGGATGTATGGAACAACTCTTATTTATTTTCGTTGTTTAACGTATTTAACTGCATAGATCTGGATTTTTGTAGCATTTATTCTGATCACCTACTGTAGATCTAAGGAAATTGACAACCACATTTGATGTTAGGGTTGTTTGTTATGCACAACTAAAGTGAGCTTTTTTCATACACTTGCGATTAGAATTCACTCTAACAACAGGCAACTCCACAAGGGTTTTTAATTATGACCGCTGTCATTTTTCATATCCCTGCATGACCAGCTGCTTCATCCACTAGGGTTTTTCTTTAGCTTCTTATTTTTCATTCCTTGATGTTGTTTTTAACCTTTTTACCCTAAAACAGTAAAAATTCTAACTTTCGTGTGTTTCTAGGCCATTTGCGCAAGTAACAGGTATCAGTCGCAACAAAGACAACAATTTTTTCTAAAACCTAACACCGAGACAACTGGAAGTGAAGGTCACACTTTTCAGCCCAAAACCTATGACTTCAGCTCTCAGGTAGTGGAAAACTGCCCAAAAACTGCGACCTCGGCAGAAAATAGGCCAGTACCTGCAACCTCAACTTTTTTGCGGGATTTTTCTATTATTTTTCAGAGTTTGTCTGGGCCACTATTCAGGGTTCTCTGACCTCCATCTTTACCCATATTGGACCTATACTTGCTTATTTTTACTTTTCAAAGTAGAAACCAAGCCCCTTAGAGCTTCAGTACGCTTCCACCTTTTTAGGAGGAGTTTAGCTAAAGCAGGTCTTCTGAGATTTCAGTGTTTTTCAGCCATTTTTTCATATCTGAACCTGTCTTTTCAGATCCATTTCAGATCAGTTATTTTTCCATCCAAAACACCTCTTTTCAGTTTTTTTTGGTCCTCCCTTTAGGGTACCCTACGTTTCCCTATAGGTTGTAGCCTTTCGCCACCTATTTTTCATCATCTTTCCCTCTGGTTTCTTGTTGTTTTCTGCACCTCTTTTCAGCAGATTTGACCTTTATATCCATGTCCCTCTTGACCTTAGATTTATTTTCCATATTGTGTGTTTTGAGTGTATTTCGCCAACCTTTAGACTAGTTTTTGGGAAGCCCTCCTTTTTAGGTTTAAATTTATGCATCTTCAGCTATTTATTTTACTGTTGCTTTCATTTTATTTACAATTATACAACATATTTTTTATTTTCTCTATACACACATCTAGGCTTAATTAGAATTAACACACTTATCACACACACACACCTAAAGTGAAGAGTGCTTGGTTTAAACTGCCAGCCCAAGACTAAAAAAATTTAATTAATTAATTAATCTACGCCTACGTGCCCTTGTTTACCTCTCTTCCTTATTGGGTTATGTGTATCTTTTCCATCATTGCGCCCCCAAGGAATTTATCCTAGAGAATCCAAGGCCTTCATCCTCAGTTTCCATTAGGAAGACTTACTCCACCGCGTAGAGCTTGAGTTAGTCCTCCATCGAGTCCCCATTCCGACTCTGATTCTGGTTCATCGGGTTCCCCTTCTGTTCCTATCCCCAGATCTCCTCCACCTTTCACCTTCATCATGTCTGGTGCAGGACCTACTGCTAGTGGTGGCCCCGGCTCTAATGCTGGAGCCGCTACTAGTGGAGCCACAACAAGAATGGTCTCGGCTACTCCCTTGCTTCCTTATATGGCAGACCTAAGCCTTCCCGAGTTAAGCCAAATGATTAATGACCCTATACACCATGATCCAAGTTGGCCTGCTATGCCAACCAATCTTCCTTCAGACATCCCTAAGATTGAAGAAAATGCTAGAGAGGATCCTACCAACCATGTTCGTTCTTTCCACATGTGGTGTTCATCCCACTCTATCACTGATGACTCTATCCGTCTTTGGTTATTCCAGCGTATGCTTGTTGGAGAAGCTTCCAAGTGGTATGTCGACCAGGCCGCTGCCTCTCATGCTACTTTTGTGACCCTTGCAAATGCGTTTATGTCCTACTTCTAGCTTCCCCTTCACTATGACACCAGTACCAAACTTTTGACTGCTTTCCGCCAAACTTCTGCCACCCGCCTATCTGACCATGTTCAAGAATGGCGCAAAAGGAAGAGCTTATATCGAGCTCCAGTTTTCGAATACCGTGTCTACATGGACTGGTTTCTCAGATCCCTTTTTTCGTTTATTGGTAAATATGTCGTGTCTCACTTTCCTCAGATGATGAAGAAGCCCTCCAAGTTGCGTTGAAATATGACTTGATCTACACACAATCTATTTATGTTTATACCATCTTACCTAATCTCCCTAGACCTTGTGGTGCCAACACACCAGGGGCATCTCATGCCGTCGATGGTATCATTGGATCCCTTTCACATCCGTACACTCATCCTCCTATGGGTTATGGTTCCCCTCAAGGAGGAGCCAACTCCTCTAGCACTTTTCCCCCTCCCGGTAGCATGTATCCAAAACATGACATGCCTCACGCTTTTGCCCAACCGCATCCTCCGATGCAAGGGCCTGCTCTTTCCCACCTGTTTACCCCAATTTTTCTCAACCTCCTTACTATCTGTATCCATAGCCAAGCACTCCAACTCCTCCAGCACAAGCATCTCAGCCTCCCATACCTTCTCAAGCTCTGCAGCAGCATCCACCCCCCTCTCAAGGTTAGATGTATGTGCAGCAAAGTGTGACTAATCCTCCCACTTCCAAAAAGAAGAGGAAAGGAAACCAGAAATAACCCACTCAAGGTAATCAAGAAAAAAATCCCCAAGGGAATGCATCTCACACTGCAACTCAACAACAAGGCGATCAGCCCAAGTAGAACAGGCCTCTTTGTACAAATAAGTCATGTTATTTTTGTTGTATCCATGGTCACTATACCCATGATTGTCCCTTTTTACCTCAGATGCATCAACTATGGGAAGCCCGAGCAACATCTCGAGGACAGCAAGCCTCTGCTTCGATTCCCCCTAATGTTGTGCCTACTCAATCGGTTGTGTTTACCAATCCTTTCCCCCAGCAAGGATATATGGTTGCCAAATCCCCGGAAGGTCAGGCGATCGCTCAACCTCCTCCGTCTGGTACCTCTGATTACCATATCCTTATGATGCAATTTGACCATGACAATATCGTCGATCTCAACCTTTAGACTCGGTCGCTCCTATACACCAAACCTCCCGCTACGTCCGCAACTGAGCCCCAGTCCTCAAGTCCCATAGAGCCAATTTTGACACCCAATGGTCCTTTATAGGTCCCTCGGCCTAAGGCAGAGGTACATACCAAGATTCCCAAAGTACCGTTACGCCGAAATGTGACTTCCAGTAAAGCCGCCCACACCTACAGTATAGTAGATGACTTGGTGCAATCTCCTGCCACCATGTCAACACTGGAAGTCCTCCAGTCGTGCCCATCACAACATAAATATCTACTAACTACCATGGGCATTGTGGATCCTTCAAATAATCTTTTGATTGTCTTCGATGTTGACAAGTCAGAGAATCCACCCCTACCTGCATCCTTCGCCTTCCAAATACGTATCAATATCCGAAATGACAACGTCTCCCAGTGTATCATTGATGAGGGGGCATCCACCTGCATGATGTCTGCTTCTGTTTGGAAAAAGCTTGGATCGTCCAAGTTTGCCCCTTCCAATATCACACTCCGTCCGTGGGATGGCCACTCTTCCCATCCCCTTGGCATGTTCCACAACTATCCTATTACACTTGCGGGCAAAAATTTTTGTGTTGACGTTGAAGTCATTGATGACCCCTTAGACTACAACATTCTATTGGGTCGTAGTTATACTTATGTGATGTTTGTTGTCCCATATGCAATTCATCGTAAGATTTTCTTTCCTCGGAACGGAAAGATTGTCACTATCGATCAACTGACATATTACGAACCGAAGTCTGAGACCTCTCCAAAGTCCATTATTTCTTCAGTGGCCAATAAACAAACAGTCAAACCTCTGACTAGTGTCTCACCCTGAGTCTATAAAGATTCCTCTTTTCTTGTTTCATTCCCTGGTCCCCCCCCTCTTATCCCTGACCCTAGCTCGTCGAATTTTTGCATGATGCAATTGTCTTGGTTCGACCTCAAATGGTCTAGTTCAACTAGTAAGCAGCCTAGCCCTTTGCAACCTACTCCTAGTACTTCGACTCAGCCTTTGGGACCTCCTCCTCAAGGCCCTTCATCTGTAGCTAGTGTCCATGATTCTCTTTTTCCTCATGGAACAGTTCCTCATAGCCTTAACCACCTGGGAGCTATTCCCCTTGGCCATTATCCCTTCGATCAAATATCATTTCTTGCTCCCCCTTCAGGAGTATTTTCGATACCTTTTATGGCTACCTTGACCCTTCCCAACATGACCCTGGGATCTAGTCTGGTACATTGATCCCCCAGCCAATACCCTGCCTGGTCAACTCAAACCTTACACTGCTTTGACCCCAGTCCAATCGGTTGCTATGACCCATCCCTTTGCTTTTGTGCCTCAACCACCTCAACGAGATTCTACTCTTGTTGTGAAAGCCTCAGGTGAGGGGGGAAAGCCTGCAAAAAGGAACCTAAGGATAAGACTGCCCAGACAACACCTGCTCCTCCTAAACCTCCAAAGTGTACACCTTCGTGTGATTTGTATTATGTTGTCGGTCATGCTACCCACAATTTTCCGGAATTGCCTCATCTCAAACCAATGGTCAACGAAGTGTTTCCTGAGTCTGATATCCCAGAAGTCCATGTCACTTTACCGGATTCATCCAAGAAACTAAAGACTTTGCACACAAATTAACCTTGTGCTTTTTGTGATTTCCATGGCCACTGTACTCACTTTTTTCCCCACCTCCTTGGAAGCAGTTTGCCAATTTGAGGTCGAGTGCAACAAGTCCATTTGTCCATTACTTGTGAGTTTTGCTTCAGTAGAACCAGAGGACACATCCACTCCCATTGACATACCCCCTCTCAATGTCGAGGTCACGGATTATTTGGCCACTATCTATGAGATCCATGGTGGAATACCCCTCTGGGGCATCCCCTTCTATTTTTCCTGACCTACCTTCAGCAATCACCTTGGGCTCAACATCGGTAGATTCTTCATCTACTTGTTCTTCAGTCACCCTCCATGACGATGCGCATGTGAACCTCATTTCTCATGATGATGATTCAGGTAGCTTCGCCGCATCACATGGTCTTTCTTCCACCAGTCACCCCATATTCTATTGTGATGACGACATTATGGAAGCATTTACCACCCCTGACTTTATCTATCCCCATTTACATCAAAACCATGCATTCGAACCACATACACCTTGTGGTCATTACATTGACACCCAGTTTTTTGGTAAGGGGCACCCATATTTGAGAGTCCAAGAGAAGAAATTCTCCACAACCCTCCTAGTGCATCTGGTAGTGTTGACTCTAGTACCATTATTATTCCCCATTTAGAAGAACCTCTAGAGTTCCATATCAGTTCAGATCACTCTAGGGAAGATCCACTTCATCATTCCTTCATCTTACATCAACAACCCAGCCCCTTAGACATTGTTGTTGACCAACCTCTATATTTTCTCAGTGAGCACCAGTTCATTATCTCCGAAGGCACTCTTTGGTATAGTGACACCATGTATGGTGCTCCATAAACTCCTCTTGCTAAGGGCATCATTCCCACCTTTTCATACCAGATCAGTCCCCTCCATTACATATGCTCGGGGGCATGATGGCACCCCTGGCCACCTTCTCACTTTATTAACCAAAGCCTCAGCCTAGACACACTCTATCTATTTATGGTTGATTATCTTCCCATTCCTTGGATAGTTGGACCTACCAGCCTCTCCAACAAGCCATATATTTTAGATGTTTGATACCCTATCTTCAAATATTTTACTTTGTGTGATACCATACTTACCACTGGGTCCCTCTGTTTAACTTCGTGGGCGCAGATGATTCTAGACCTTCTCTAGCAATTCATTCTCATATTATTTTCTTACCTTTATTCTTCACTGGGACCATCCTTCCAAGAAGCATTAAGGCCACCTTTAGATAAGTAAGGTCACCTACTTGAAAGTCATGGATCTCGATTCCAATGGTCACTTTGTCTGCTATGATTTTCGCAAGATTTATGGCATTTTCCTTCTCTCCACATTCACCACAGCTACACTTACAAATGAATCAAATTGGAGGGAAAATTCCTTATTAAAAGAAAAACCCCAATGTTTCTTTCACCAATTGCGAACAAACCATAGCTCAGTTTGATGAAATTTCGACACCATTGGAAATCTCTCACCGAGCACTCAAATGGGTATCCTTTCATTTTTGGTGATTTGATACTTCATTCAGAAGCCTTTTTTCCAAGAAGGGGCACTTCACCACTTCTCAAAATCTAATTTCTTCACTTGCAACACTTGTACTCGGGGCACCATTTTTCCTTCATACTTGTCGATGCTCGTGCCAATTTTCATCGTGAGTAACCATCTTTTAATCATGTTTTTATGGTCCCCACCGGGCCTATTTTGTGTGGCAACATCATCGATTCACCCTTGTTTAGAGCATCCGAGTTGATTCATCATTGCATCCATGGAGTCTATCCCAAGTTCCTTTTGTCTCCTGTCACATTTTTCCATCCTTCATTGCTTTGTACCTCCATCGTGTCACACATTTTTTCCTCCAGTCATAATGTCCCCTATCCCCTCCGGAGTTAAGTCAGTAGCTTCCAGGTCATCCATGCCCTTTATGATCTAACAAGGGAAGTCATCAGCCCACTTCTCAATATCCCCCATTCCACCATCATCCTTGGTGTCAGTCTATGAGTCCCTCTACTATTATCCCTCGTGCCTTAGTTGAGGATTCCTCATTTCCTCACCTATGGTGGACCTCCTTCTATCGACATCATCTTATTCATTCCAGAAGACAGGTCTAGAGGGCAGTGTACCTTGGTTCTAGCTTCCACTCTTGTTTAGTGCCTCGAATCAGGCAAAGGGACCCTTTATTTCCCTTTGACTTGATTTTTTCTTAGTTCCAGCTCCTCATGGCATGATTGATATCCATATACTTGATGGTTTGGTGATTCAACAGATTGTAGCAGTGATTCCCGGATGTGTGTGAGATGTTTCAGGCCTTGTGAGGGGGTGGCCCTTCAGGTAGCCCCCCACATATCTGGATGACCTCTTTACTACAGCCTTGGATGCAGCTCCATAGATTTTATGCTTCCTGCCTTAGCCACTTGAATCACCTTTTAGTTTGCATGTATCATTCATATTTTCAGAGCCCTTTCCTATTTTACAGGGCCTCTTTAGTTGTTATTATATCTCATGTACTCAGATATTATTGTATAAGTCTTGGTTGTTGTCCCAGGCACAGTATGTATGTGGGATCCATTATCTTTTTTATCTTTCCCATGTTTATGCTAACATGTACTATATACCTCAGTCCCATGTTTGCTGGCCGCACCATTATTTTTTGAACTTTGTCATCTCGGCAGGCATAAGTGTGCCTCCCCCGCCTCATTGAAAACAGGTACTCACTCATAAAAGAGACTTTTTTCACTAGTAAGTCTCACCTCCTCAGGGTCTTGTCCTCTCTCACTTCAGTCCGTCTTATATTTCTCTCTCTCTAACCCCCCTTCGGTGTCTAGTGATTGTGTTCTTACAACGTACTTCGGTCATACGATTAACTCCTAACGCTCGCGTGTTGGGGGGCAATCTGTTACACCAATTTTTGGTCATCTAACCTATTACTATTAGATGGACTAAAATGCACCATGTAAGGCTAATTTTACCATAGTAAAATTGCTTTCACTATGAGAAATAATTTAATAACCCATAGTTTATTAAATTATTTTTGGTCTAAACAGGAAACTCCATGAGGAATAATTAAATCAATCCTTATTTATTTGATTTACCTTTAGGGATAATTAACTAAACCATTGTTTAATTAATATTCGTAGTCATATTTAACCCAAAACATGAAAATTAATTAGATAAATTATTATTTATCTTATTATTCTCTAGGAATAATTATTTAAATAATTATTTAATAATATTCCTTGTTGAATTTGACTAAATCATTTTTTAATAATTAAATAAATCATTATTTTTTTAATTATTCCTTAACCTCATCCTTGAAATAATAAACAAATCATTTATTTATTTATTATTTCTAAATAAATCGATTTAACCAATTCTAAAATCATTTTCCTTCCACCAAAAATAATAAAATATTCCAAGTAAGTTGGATCTAGATTTGGTTAATAATATTTTAATTATGCACCAATATCTAGACTAACTCAATATTTTGTTATAAATAGAAGGGTTTTTCCATTCATTATGTTATCACTCATTAGTTTAAACATTTTCATTGACAGTGTTCTACATATCATTCACCTAGGTTCATGTTGTCTCATAAGTCATTTCCTAAAAATTTTGAAAAAAATTGCACTTGGTGATGTCTACCGTAAGTCTAAAACCCACCTCAAACCATGTCATATCATTCAAATCTACCTCATCTCATCTAGTTTTAATTCCCATGCTTTTAAATCACAAAATATTCCACTTGTCAATTTTACACAATTTCACAGCGAATTATATGGCAAAACAGCAGATTTCGCTACGAAATTGCCTGATAGTTCCATAGCGAATATGTCAGCAATTAAACAGTTTTCTCTATGAAACTGGGTTTTCCTGCAGAGAGTGTCAGAGTGGTGTGAGGTGTCAAATTTTAAGAAGATAAAGAAAGGGGTGGGGTCATTCGAGTTAGTTTTTACAATTCCCAAACATGTAAAGACGTATATGTTGTCATTATTGTCTTTTATGGTCACATGTGTCATCATTAAACCTAGAACTATCAAATTACCTTTAAAACCTTACCCCCAAGTTGTTCTTTGTCATCCATCATCCAATTCTTGCATGTGAAGTATCTCACTCCCACTGTTCAAGAGCTGCTTCACCACGCAAAGCAAGTTGTTGTTCAAATTTGATTCTGCAGGTGTCATCAACAAGCGAGGCAACAAGAAGTATAAAGTAGAGGTAGCAAGAAGTATAAAGCATATATAGCATCGAAGAAGAAAAAAAATAAGGGTAGTTATTGCGTAAGGTATGAGCCTATGGATTTGAAGTTGCTAAATGAAGATCCCACTGCTATGGAGGCTTTCAAGAAGGTAGGCTGCCTATAGTTTTGCAAAAAATTGTAGGGTTTCCATGTCCACATATCCAAAGACTTTGCAAAAAAAATTACAGGGAAAACATCAAAAGTTGGGGTTTTGAATCTCACAGTGTCACCAAATATCATCTCCCAAGCTATATAAATTCCCATAACTAGTGAAGAATGGTTCAAAGGCACAAAATTCTGAATGCAAGGTTGTGAAGAGTTTCTCAAGCAGGACCACAGAGGAGCTGACATGACCAATGGCATCCCTAGGGGTTATATGAAATATAATTATGAAAAGTTGTTGTTGGTGATCCAAAAATACTTCACCTACGAAGGGAGATTCCACATGGTTTATTCTTATCATTTTAGACTGCTACATTTTTTTGGTAAGAAACCACTTGACCTACCTTTCTTTTTATACAAAATTTTGGGAAAGATGTCAGATAAAGTTTAGGTCAAGACAAAAGGTAATGAAACATCAATATTTCACCATGGTCTAATAAAATTGTTAGTGTTGGAGGAATTCAAAAGGTTAAATGGAGAATGGACCTATTTGATTTTTATGAGTGGGTATGAAGTAGATGCAGTGACTCCAAAGAAAGTTTCAAAACCTAAAACTACTCCACCTCTAGCTGTAATAGAAGAGATTGATGAAGAAGGAAGACAGTTTCCTATAGAACCAATGGAAATTGAAGTAGAACCTCTGCAAGAGACTGATATCCCTCAGCTAGCACCTGTAAAGCAGAAACAGAAAATTAGCAAACAAAGCAGCAAGAGGGGAATAAGGAGCCAGAAAATTTCCAAAGGAAACTTGGAATACATCATCCAGGAAATAGATATTGAAGAATCACCAATTGTACAGGCAGAAAACATTGAAGGAGATAGAAGAAGATTGAAGAAAGGTAAATCTTTCAAGAAGTTGGATTTTGCAAGAGAGGGTGTTGGCTTCATTTTTTAGCCAAGGAAGCCAATGACCAGGTCACATATTGAAAATAATGACATGGAAAGAAAAGGAGAATAAAATTTCAGTAAAGATAAGCAGCCATAGAACATCATAATTTTATCCCCAGCAGCAGAAGAAGCTGTCACTATACTGAGAAATGGAAAGGAGAGGATGGTTGAAAAATCAGAAACAAAACTCCTCATAGCACAACTAAGGGAGGCTAGAGAAGAGCTGGTTGAAACGAAGATGGATCTGAAGACATACAAACAAGATATACATTTGATAGATGAAGTGGAAAAGAAAGTAACTAGCTGGGTCACCTATTTTAAGAAATCCCCTGGAAAGGCGAAGAAATTGCTGAAGAGAACCCAGCATTTCCATGTCATGATGAAACACACAAGGTAGAAGAATTTATGGTTACAGGCAGAAAGGAAGAGTCTTCAGAGACAATTCAAAGAATTTAAATAACATATGGAAATGATTCAATATGAACTGAAGAAGAGAGGATTGAAAATGAAAGTGATAGAGGAACCTGAAGGCCAACCTATTGCTAACGAAGATGAAACACCCAAGAACTGAAGAGTTTGGCTAAAAAATTTTGTTAAATTTTATGCTTGCAACTGATATAAATTTTGGCTTAGAAGGTTTTTGAAGAAAACCACCAAATCTATAATTTCAGCCTTATTAGGCATTTTCGTAGCAAGCTCCAGGCTTAAAGGCTGAAAAACGCTACGAAATTTCTGAAGATTTTGTTTGGTCTTTTAAAATCAGTTTTATGCAGAACTAAGGATGGATTTTGATGGTATTTAGCTATTTTGACCTAAAAAACACTTTTTTACCAACATAGGTGGCAGAAGAAAAGGTTAAAGGGCAGAAATGGGCACGCTACGGAATTTTGCTACGAACCTGCCTAAAGATGCTATGTTTTGCAGCGAGGTATTTTTAAAAGTTTTTTGAAGGTTCGAAAGGCATATGGAAGACTAGAAATACACCTTGAGGTATCCAAATAGATAGTGGGATATCTCAGTAAACATTCATCACTTGGCATGTGTGTCATTCACACAAATCATCATGAAGACAAATTTCTTGTTAATGTTAATATTTTCCTAGAAAATAGGACAGTTGTTGCTAAATTCTTGGGGAAGTACATTCATGTCTTAGTCATGGATAATTCCATTCGAGCATCTCATCTCTATATATGTAATTGTACCACTATTATAGAAGTGGAGGAAATAAATGTAATTAGAGTCCTATTAGGAGAGTAACTCGTAAATGACTAGGTGTCTTTTTATGTTCCAGAAATATAGTTTTCAGTTGTGATTAGGTGTCAATGTCAAGGTTCGATGATCTTGCCAGCTGGGCAGATCCTATGTAATGTAAAAAGAGTCTATTTATAGACAGAATATGGAATAACAAAGGGTTGGAGAGTATTATACTACACTGTTATTTTTTGTAACATTCAGCTTTCAGTAATATACAGTGGATGTTTTTGCCTTCTTCACCTAAGATTCGAATGAAGTTTTTAATGAGTTAAATGTATTGTATCTTTCATGTTTAATATCTGCATTTAGTTTATATATAATTACTCAGAACTCATGGAAACATGCTCTGACTTCCTTTAGATGTTATATTGTTGTTTTATTCGTGTATTGTGTATGTGTACCATCTTTTCATTGAAACTTCCATTTGCCTCAGTTTCCACAAGAATAATTATTTCATTGACTTGTCTGATGTTGACTCCATTTGCCCAATGGTAGTAGTCCTTGAAATTTTCAACCTGCAATAAATCATAATCAAATTACAGTCATAGAGTTAGCCATCTAATAGATTTTCCCTTGAAAATCGTAAGTTACCTTGAGAGAGCCCTCTCAAACTGAAGAGTATAATCTTTAGTTAAAAGTTGGTTGAAATAGTTACCCTAAATTGTCTGGTGGAGCAGCCCATTAGTACCAATTTAGAGATAACATTTTGGTCCTTCAGTCGGGAGTTTAAATACATATTTCCTGAATTTTGTGTGCAAACAGGGAAGCTGAACTCTTAGAGGTAGCAAGAGCTCAGAACTTTTCGAGGCTGCAGAAACTACCTTGGTGACTCCACTATAAATTTTTATGCTTAAAGGTGGCTTCAAGAAAAATATATACAAGGATAAATCCAGATCCTAACCCACCTACCATTGTGGATAATACAAAGATGATTCTTAGAGGCATTGAAAGCAGCTCTTCAAAATCAGGTATTCCATCACATTCAAGAGCTTTGTCCTCTGAAATTATTTGAAGTCCTGAAGATAGGCAATTTGATGATAAAATTGAAGAATTTTTACTTAGTTCTAAGAGTGAAAATGAATTGACTGATATAATTCTAGACCTGCAAAGACTAGGTATTGATACATCATCCCTCGTATCCAAAGAAGAAAAGGAAGAATTTTGGAAAACAGTTACTTCAGAACTGTTGTTAGAAAGGGAGTCTTTTGAAAACTTGAAGGAATTAGATCCATTTGAATTCTTGTTGAAAAGAAAATCTGGCATACCTTTTCCTGAGTGGAGTTCATTTATATCTAAACTGTAAAGACCAACTACACCACCTCCTAATACCTCATCTTCTCCTACTGTTTTTCCAAGAAATCAGAAACCAATATCATTCATTATCCTTTCTCATACCTCAGTTCCTATCATTATGGCTAGGATTGTTCCTCCACCTCCTCCTGCTGGACCTATAATATATGCTCCACTTGTCCTCCCTGCTATTCTTCATGATATCCCATGTAAATACTCAGCTAGAATTAAAAATTTTGGGAGTGGAGAGGAAATAATAGTTGAGGAACATGTATATCAATTCAATGATTTCATTGACAGGGAGGAGGTAGACCATGAAGATGTTAAAATGAGGATATTTGCTAAAAGTTTCACATGTGAAGTAAGAAAGTGGTTTAAAGCCCTAGCTCCATCAAGCTTGCAAAATTGGAACCAGTTAGAAGATAGTTTTTTGAATAAATGGGGGAATAGGATAAATACAGTGCAAGCCCTGACTAAATACAACAATCTGAAAAGGGCCTTAGATGAATCTGTTCAAGACTTCTCTAAGAGGTTAAAAAATTTCTATAACTCCATACCTTCTCATCTTAAACCTCCTCCAGGAGCTCAATTACATTATGCAGAGGAATTTGATTATGATTTCTCTATTATTCTTAGGGAAAGATAGTTTTCTTCTCTAGAAGAAATTCAAAATGAAGCTGTGAAGGTAGAAGTAAACATGATAGCTACAAAGAAGTCTAAGATGAGAAAATCAAAACTAAAAGAGTAAGAGAAACCGTCATCCTCGGATGTTAAGTTTGACTCTATGTTGAAGACCATGGAGAAACTCATGGATATACTTGCCCTTCGAACCACCCCTTTACCTCCAGCACAACATGATCCACAAATCAGAAACCCACTATTTAGGAGGCCTCAAAATCAGCAAAGGCAAAGAGAAAACAGAAATCAACCTGATCCACAAGTGAGGCCTCCCTTTCAGCAGAATTTGACTGATGAAGAAGAAACTCAGCCTGAGTCTCAAGAGGATACTATCCATTGTCTAGATGAAGATATGTCTGGAATGTTTTTTACCAAGGAGGAGCATGATGAGTCTAGTAATTATTTGAATAAGGAGGAGGGACAATATGATTACCTAAAGGGCTATCAGCATGCTATATTTGATTACAGAAGTAGTACAACCTTAGAAACATAAATGTTCCCATCACTACAAATAAAACTCAGCCAAAGAAGGATGCTCCTAAAGCAATTGAGCCCAAAAATGACCCACCACTTCCACCTCCTGCCAAAGAAAATGAAAAAGTCATTTCTACATTCAGTTTAGAGAATGAGATCTCTAAAATTAAGATTATTGTCCCCATTGGAGAAATTATCAAGGTCAATGAGTATAGAAGCAAAATTGTGAAGATGTTGAATTCTCAACCAGGAGCTTTAGATATCCTTAATCTACAAGAAGATCATCCTACTATCTACCTAGGACCAAGGGGAAGATGAGAAGAATGAAGAAGTCCCTCACTTCTATGTCATCCTTAATATCCATGATATGACCTTACACAATGCCATGTTGGATTCGGGGGCTTCTCATAACCTCATGCCTAAGGTGATTATCGAAAGGATGGGTTTCGAGATCACTAGGCCATACAAAGATCTATTTTATTTTGACTCTAAAAGATTCCAATGCATAGGACTGATTAAAGATGTTGTTGTTGTCTTGTCACAAGTGCCTGCTAAGACAGTGGTGATGGAAATTGTGGTGGCTGATATTCCCCCCAAGTTTGGCATGCTCTTATCCAGATCTTGGGCAGTAAAAATCAAAGGTGCCATGCAGATGGACATGACATATGTTACCATCCCTATTTTTGGTGAGAAGAGAAGGTTTTATAGGGATAGTAGGGTGGCCTACATGGTAAGAAGCAAGGATAAACCTCAAAATTTTCCCATTTATGCTGTTGAAACTGAATTAGGTTCAGCAATTCTCTTCAATGAGCTAATTGATGAAGCAGAAATTGAAGGGAAAACAGAAAATCAGCAAGTTGAAAATCAGGAAATTGTAGAAGAAAAGGAAGAGGGCTGGTGGCTTCTACACTTTGATGGATCTAATGAAAGAGAGGGGGCTAGAACAGGCATATGGATCACTACTCTTGATGATGAAAGTAAGTTTTATTCCTTCAAACTTAACTTTGACTGTACCAATAATATGGTTGAATATGAATCTCTGTTTTTTGGGTTTGGAAATTTTGAAAAGATTGGGTGCCAAGAAGATATTAGTGTGTAGAAATTGAGAGTTGGTAATAAAACAAATTGAGGGACTAGACCAAACTAAGGATGTGAGGATGAGAGCTTATAGAAATCTGATTATGGAAATGCTTGAAAATTTTCAAGAATATGAACTTATTGTGAAAACTAGAGACCAAAATTCAGTGGCTGATTCTCTAGTTGTTTCTGAAATTTTGTTTGTCATCCCTACACATTCTACTGAGAAGCATGAAATTGAAGTCTGGAATAGGCCTACAATCCCAGATAATATCATCCATTGGCGAGTGTTTAAAGATGACCAGTAAGTCATAAATTTCATAAAATTAGAGGAGTTTGAAAACACACAAGTGGATCAGCAAAACATGTTTGCTGAAACTAAGGTTAATTCTAAAGTTTTGCAACTAAAAAATAATTGTATATCCAAGGGCCTTATTCCATGTGAGAAAACTTTTGATCAAAATGATTTTTTTAAATCTCTTAGGATGCAAGCTTATTATGAGGTAGAAACTTGTAATCTTGGTACAACAACAATGCCTGAAATGGTAAATCTTTCCAAATTTCTTTCTATGGAGATAAAGCGGAAATATGTTGAGATGATGAAGAAATACATTTATGGTTTTGCATGGAGCTATGATGATCTGAAAAGGTATGATCCTAGTATTATTGTTGGCTCTCAAAGGATGTCCATGCTGGATGGATCGTATTTTGCAGAATATTGTTGGCTCTCAAAGGATGTCCATGCTGGATGGATTTTCAGGTTATAATTAGATATTGGTACACCCGGAAGATCAAGAGAAGAATACTTTTACCACACCATGGGGAACATTCATGTATGCCAAGATGCCTTTTGGTTTGATGAATGTAGGAGTGACCTTTCAAAGATAAATGGGCATTGCCTTTGCTAAGGAGAAAGATAAATCAGTTGTGGTCTACTTGGATGACATAACTGCATTTTCAAGAAGAGAGGAAGATCATTTGAAGCACTTGGAAAGAATTTTGTAGAAATGTAGAAGATTTGGTATCTCTCTTAACCCCACTAAAAGTATATTTGCTCTAACTTCAGGAAAAATTCTTGGACATATCATATCAAAGGATGGGATAAATATTGATCCAAATAGAGTTAATGTTATTCAGAAGATATACCTGCCAAGGAACAAGAAGGAAATTTAGTCCTTTCTTGGGAAGGTAAACTTTGTTAGAAGGTTCATCCCGAATTTTGTTGAAATTGTCAAGGACATTATCAAGATGTTAAAGAAGATATTAAGTGGATTGTGGAAGCCAAGAAATCATTTGAAGAGATAAAGAAAGCCCTCACTCAAGCTCCAGTGCTCATTATTCCATATATTTCAAGTGAATTTCTGGTTTTCACATTTGCATTTGAAAATACCATAGTTGGAGTTCTATTGCAGAAAGGATAGCAAGGTACAGAACATCCAATTTCATTCTTTAGTGGAACTCTTGCCAACTCAGATCTAAAGTATAATATTTGAGAAAAGCAAGCAGATGCTTTGATCAAATCTATTAAAGACTTCAGAATTTATATTTTGCACTCTCATGTCATTGCATTTGTACCTAACACTATGGTTAAAGAAATTTTGACACAAGTTGATCCTGATGGAAAAAGAGGGAAATGGATAGCTACTTTGCTGGAGTATGACATAGAAATCAAGCCTACAAAGCTGGTGAAAGGACAAGGGTTAGCAAAACTAATGGCACAATCCAATTTTGAATGTCTTGACATGAATTTCATTGCAGAAATTTCATAGCTGTCAGAAGAAGATGAAGAGTTGATACCTATTGAAGAGAAGTTCGTTTTATATGAGTGGTATAGAGGTATTATCTTTGTCTTGCGTCATCACAAAGCTCCTCCAAAGTTGACCAAGTCCAAAGCAAGTTTTGTAAAGCTGAAATCATTAAGATACTGCATTGTAGATAAAAATTTGTTTTTGAAAGATACTGGTGGAATTCTTGTAAATTGTTTGCTGGAAGAGGAACCTGAAAAGGTCATTGAAGAGTTTCACAAGGGAGATTCTAGAGGAAACCACTACTGGAATGCTACAGCAAACAACATACTCAGAGCAGGTTACTATTAGCCCACCATGTTCAAGGATGTTTTCAAGAAGATCGCTACTTGCCATGAATGTCAGATTTTTGATGGTAAGAAAAAACTGATTCATTTACCTTTGATGCCAATATATGTTGAGGCGCCTTTCCAACAATGGGGGTTGGATTTTATTGGTGAAATACACCCATTATCTTCAGAACAGCATCGCTAGATTTTGACAGCCACGTATTATTTCAACTAAATGGATCAAAGCAATCCCAACAAGGAAGGCCAATGACTCAGTCATCATTCATTTTTTGGAGAACAACATTTTGTCTAGGTTTGGTTGTCCTATGAATATTATTACTGACAATGCATAAGATTTTAATTCCAAAAAATTAATTATCTTTTTTCATCAGTATCATATAACACTTGGACATTCAACAACCTATTACCCTCAAGGTAATGGCCTTACAGAATCCTCTAATAAAAGTATTGTGAGAATCATCAAAAAGTTACTGCAGGAAAACAAGAGATCATGGCATCTGAATTGGAAATATGCTCTTTGGGCTGATAGGGTCTGTACAAAGCGATCCATTAGTACATCACCTTATGAATTAGTGTATGGAGCTGAAGCAATTTTTCCCACCTCCTTGGGAGTTCCTGTAATGAAACTGCTGCAAGGACTTGAAGAGGAGCCCAATTCCATTCAGAGGAGGATAAACTAGCTCATAGCTCTGCAAGAAAAAAGAGAGGAGGTATACAACAGCCATCAACAATCACAGAACAGGGTGAAGAAAAAATTTGATAGAAAAGTAAAAGAAGATAATTTCTAGATTCAAGATGTAGTTTTAAAGTGGGAAGCTAGAATTGAGGAAAAAGGAAGCATGGAAAGTTTGAAAACATCTGGAAGGGACCATTTGTGGTAGTTGCATATCATGGCAACAATACTTATCTACTTCGAGAGATGGATGGACAACTTTGTGGAGGAGGACCTGTCAATGGGAGGTTTCTAAAGAACTACTCCTCTTAAATTATACTGAATATTCACTCCATTGTATATATTTCATTTTATTATGTTGCTCTGCCAATAAAGGCAGGCTAATCATCAAAATTGAGCCCGAGGAGAAGGCCATAAGAGTTTGAAGAAAGCTTTTTGAATTTTAAATGTTTTTGTTTTCAAAACGATGGCACTAGAACTACATGTTCTTTGTTGTACCACAGGGGCACACCATCCCCAGTGGAGCCATTTTTATCACTCATTAGTTTAAAAACTTTCATTGATAGGGTTCTACATGTCATTCACCTAGCTTCATGTTGTCTCATAAGACATTTTCATGAAATTTTTGAAAAAAATTGCATTTGGTGATGTCTACCCTAAGTCTAAAACCCACCTCAAACCATTTCATTTCAGTCAAATCCACCTCATATAATCTAGTTGTCATTCCCATGCTTTTAAATCACAAAATATTACACTTGTCAATTTTACAGAATTTTGTAGCGAATTATATGGCAAATTAGCAGATTTCACTATGAAACTACATGATAGTTCCGTAGCGAATCTGTCAGCAATTAAACGGTTTTCACTACGAAACTGGGTTTTCCTGCAGAGAGTGTCAGAGTGGTGTGAGGTGTCAAATTTTAATAAGATAAAGAAAGGGGTGGGGTCATGCAAGTTAGTTATTTCAATTCCCAAACATGCAAAGCCGTATATGTTGTCATCATTATCTTTTATGGTCACATGTGTCATCATTAAACCTTGAACTGTCAAATTACCTTTAAAATTTTACCCCAAAGCTGCTCTTTGTCACTCACCATCAAATTCGTGCATGTGAAGTATCTCACTGTCACTGTTCAAGATCTCCTTCACCACACAAAGCAGGTTCCTGTTCAAATTTGATTCTGCAGGTGTCATCAACAAGCGAGGCAGCAAGAAGTATAAAGAATCTATGGCATCGAAGAAGAAAACAAATAAGGGTGGTTATTGCGTAAGGTATGAGCCTATGGATTTGAAGTTGCTAAATGAAGATCCCAATGCTATGGAGGCTTTTAGGAAGGTAGGTTGCCTACAGTTCTGCCAAAAATTGCAGGGTTTCCATGTCCAGGTATCCAAAGACTTTGCAACAAATTTTACAGGGACAACATCAAAATTTGGAGTTTTGAATCTCACAGTGTCACCAGATATCATATCCTAAGCTATAGAAATTCCCAGAACTGGTGAAGAATGGTTCAAAGGAACCAAATTCATAATGCAAGGTTGTGAAGAGTTTCTCAAGCAGTAGCACAAAGGAGTTGACATGACCAATGGCATCCCCAGGGGTTATATGAAAGAGAATTATTCAAAGATGTTTCTCGTGATCCAAAAATACTTCACCTGCGAAGGGATATTCCACACGGTTTATTCTTATCATTTTAGACTCCTACATTTTGTTTGTAAGCAACCACTTGACCTACCTTTCTTTTTATATAGAAGTTTGGGAAAGATGTCAGATAAAGTTCAGGTCAAGAAAAAAGGTAATGAAACATCATTATTTCACCATGGTCGGATAAAACTGTTAGTGCTGGAGGAATTCAAAAGGTTAAATAGAGATTGGACCTCTTTTCTTTTTATGAGTGGGTATGAAGTAGATGCAGTGACTCCAAAGAAATTTTCAAAACCTAAAACTACTCCATATCCAGTTTTAATAGAAGACATTGATGAAGAAGGAAGACATTTTCCTATAGAACCAATGGACATTGAAGCAAAACCTCTGCAAGAGACTGATATTCCTCAGTTAGCACCTGCAAAGCAGAAATATAAAATTAGCAAACAAAGTAGCAAGAGGGAAACAAGGAGCCAAACAATTGCCAAAGGAAACCTGGAAGACATCCTTCAGGCAATAGATATTGAAGAATCACCAATTTTACAGGAAAAAGACATTGAAGGGGATAGAAGAATATTGAATAAAGGTAAATCTGTGAAGAAGTTGGATTTTGCAGGTGAGGATGCTGACTTCATTTTTCAACAGAGAAAGCCAATGACCAGATCACAAATTGAAAATAATGCCATGGAAAGAAAAGGAGCAGAAAAGGTCAGTAAAGATAAGAAGCCAGAGAACATCATAAATTTATCCCCAGCAGTAGAAGAAGTTTTCACTATACAGAGAAAGGGAAAGGAGAGGATGGCTGAAAAATCAGAAATAGAACTCCTCGTATAACAACTAAGGGAGGCTAGAGAAGAGTTGGTTGAAACAAAGATGGAGCTGAATACATACAAAAAAGATATACATTTGATAGATTAAGTGGAAAAGAAAGTAACTGATCATGTCACCTATTTTGAGAAATCGCTTGGAAAGGCCAAGAAATTGCTGAAGAGAGCCCAACCTTTGCATGTCATGATGAAACACACAAGGCAGAAGAATTTATGGTTATAGGCAGGAAGGAAGAGTCTTCAGAGACAAGTCAAACAATTGAAAGAACATATGGAAATGATTCAAGATGAACTGAAGAAAAGAGGACTGAAAATGAAAGTGATAGAGGAACCTGAAGACCAACCTATTGTTAACGAATATGAAACACCCAAGAACTGAAGAGTTCAGCTAAAAAAATTTTGTTAAAGTTTATAGCTTTCAAGTGATATAAATTTTGGCTTAGAAGATGAATTTTTGAAGAAAACCACCAAATCTGCAATTTCAGCCTTATCAGCTAGTTTCGTAGTGAGCTACAGGCTTAAAGGCCGAAGAACGCTATGAAATTTCTGAAGATTTATTTTGGTCTTTTAAAATCAGTTTTATGCAGAACTAAGAAGGGATTTTGATGGTATTTAGCTATTTTGACCTGACAAACACTTTTTGACCAGCAGAGGTGGAAAAAGAAAAGGTTAAAGGGCATAAATGGGCACGCTACGAAACTGCCCAAAGATGCTCTGTTTTGAAGCGAGGTATTTTTAAAGGTTTTTTGAAGGTTCGAAAGGCATATGGAAGACCACCAAGCCACATGGAGGTATCCAAACAGATAGTGGGACATCTCAGCAAACATTCATCACTTGGCATGTGTGTCATTCACAAAATCATCATGAAGACAAATTTCTTGGTAATGTTAATCTTTTCCTAGAAAATAGGATAGTTGTTGCTAAATTCTTAGGGAAATACATTCATATCTTAGTCATGGATAATGCCATTCGAGCATCTCATCTCTATCTATATAATTTTCCCACTATTATAGAAGTGGAGGAAATAAATGTAATTAGATTCCTATTAGGAGAGTAACTCTTAAATGACTAGGTGTCTTTTTATGTTCCAGAAATATAGTTTTCAGTTGTGATTAGGTGTCAAAGTCAAGGTTCGATGATCTAGCTAGCTGGGAAGATCCTATGTAATGTAAAAAGAGTCTATTTATAGGCAGAAGATGGAATAACAAAGGGTTGGAGAGTATTATACTACACTACTATTTTTTGTAAAACTTTAAGCTTTCAGTAATATACAGTGGATGTTTTTGTCTTCTTCACCTGAGATTCGAATGAAGTTTTCCATGAGTTAAATGTCTTGTATCTTTCATGTTTAATATCTGCAGTTAGTTTATATCTATTTACTCAAAACTCATGGAGACATGCTCTAACTTCCTTTAGATGTTAAATTGTTGTTTTCTTCTTATATTGTGTATGTGTACCATCTTTTCATTGAAAATCCCATTTGCCTCGGTTTCCACAAGAAGGATTATTTCATTGAATTGTCTGATGTTGACTCCATTTTCCCAATGGTAGCAGTCCTTGACATTTTCAACCTGAAATCAATCATAGTCAAATTACAGTCATAGAGTTAGCAATCTAATAGAGTTTCCATTGAAAATCATAAGTTACCTTGAGAGAGCCCTCTCAAACTGAAGAGGCTAATATTCAGTTAAAAGTTGGTTGAAATAGTTACCATAAATTTTCTAGTGGAGCAGCCCATCATTACCAATTTAGAGATAACACATTCACTACCTTTTTTATCACCTTTTGATCTATACTTTTGGTCTGACTTTGATCCTCCATCATTGTCATATTTTTTCTACTTTTTCTTGTAAGCTCCCTTTGAGTTCTATTTTGTTAGGTTTTTTTGCACCATTAAGAGAGAGAGATCTTGGATCTGAAGCGTCAAGGATATAGAAGAACCCATCCCATTGAGGGGGACTGGTAACATCTTTTTGTGTTCCCTTCCCAGGTGTCATAATAAAAAAAATTATTTATAAATCCTTGTCTTGTCTATTGGATGTATGGAGCCACTCTTGTTTATTTTCGCTATTTAATGTATTTAACTACATAGATCTAGATTTTTGTAGCATTTATTCTTATCACCTACTACAGATATAAGTAAATTGATAGCCACATTTGATGTTAGGTATGTTTTTTATGCACAACTAAAGTGATCTTTCTTCGAACGCTTGCGAATAGAATTCACTCTTACAAGAGTATTGCAACTCTGCCCATAAATTGCCTCAAACGGAGTCATATTTAAGGATTCCTGATACCTGTTGTTGTAGGCAAACTCTACCAATGGAAATCTTCCCACTTTAATTTTTGATACATTACATACATCCTCAACATGTCCTCCAAGATCTTATTAACCCTCTCTATTTTTCTAGGGATGATATGTTGTGTTGAAGGCCAACTCGGTGCCCAAACCTGTGAACAACTCCTTCCAAAACTTGGAAGTGAACTTTTCATCCCTATATAAAACAATATTATTTAGAACACCATGCAATCTGAACACATCTCTGATGAACACTTGTGCCACATCACTAGCTGAATACGTAGTCTTCACTGGAATGAAGTTTGTAACCTTTGTCAGCCTGTCCACAACAATAATGATGGAATCATGTTATCTAGCTATCCTGGGAAAACCTGTGATGAAATCCATGGAAATGGCCTCCCATTTCCATCTGGAAACACAATCAACTATAACATTCCACTCGAATGCCTACACTCTGCCTTAAACATTTGACAGTCCAAACACCTAGCCACATACTCTGCTACATCTCTCTTCAAATTCGGCCAATAATAAAACCTCTTCACTGCAGTCAGTGTATTTTGATAGCCTGGGTGACCTTGTTGTGGATGATTTTGTCACCCTCCTAGAGACAGTCTAGAGTTGTCATAGACCAGTGCCTAGGACATCTTAATATAGCAAAGAGTCCTTTATAGTTTGGGTTGTCAGTCCAAGGGACTCACTTACTATCTCTTGTTTTAAACAAGGAAATTGAAATAGGAGAATTGGTCCCAATTCTCTTTCAGTGACTGATACACGGATAGGAATAAAGTAAAGACATCAGGTAAAACTTCAGCATGATAGTATCAGACAGCTAAGAGACCGCTTTATTGTAATGAGGGCCGATTCAAGTAATATATTACAGAAATCAGATATCAAGGAGTGTGTGCAGGAAGGAAACATGAGAAGATATTATTGGCAAAAGGGCGCACCAATTTACGAATCCTTAAGCCATTAATATAGCAGAAGTTATGGAAGGAGTGAACATGGAACAGCATATCACTTCTAGGCCTATTTAAAGCGCTTGACTAATTCCAGAAAGGGCACCATTTAAGATGAATCCTTACCGCTAATTAGTGAGCCACTCGCATTCTAGAACATGATACAAGAAGAAAGTTTGCATGAAAATGATGATATATTAACACATGAGAGAAATTACATACTGTAATATACCAAAATCCAGAATCCTCAATACAATCATAACCCCTCCTCACTGAGACCCAACGGGCTCTGAAACTTCATACAGAAATGTCACAAGATGGATACAATAGTCTTCTCGCTGCACAGCTTGCTTACAGAAATCTGGAACCTTAACGATGTCTTCTTTTTTGATATTTATAGAGAGAAGAGAAACTTCTGGAGGGAGAGGTAGGTATCCACACTTATTACTAAAAATTGAAAAAGAAAGGCGGGGAAACATCACGCCTTCTTCATGAATGACTAGTTATAAATGAATATACCTAACAACCTGTATACAGAAATTAATGCTGGGAGATAAAAATCTCCTTATGTACAAAACGAAAATAATAAAATATATACATCGGGATGCTTTTAGCTGAAGAAAAATCTGATGCCGTGAGGGGCCTGAGCTGGCCTGCAACTCTGGTACTGTACTCTTGGCCTTCGAGCTCAGAATTTGAATCATGAATCTTAAATGCGGGGCGAAATTCTCTGGAGGGTTCTGTGACTCTCTGTCTGTGTTTTCTTTAATAACAGTCATTTCATGTACCGGCATCAGCTCTTTTTATTTAATTTCGCCCCTCGGAGATCATCTTCTGGTATGTTCTTGATCCTCTGAAATGGAGGAGACAGATTGATATGCCCCCTTATGCTTGATTTGAAAACCTGCAAAAACCCTGAAAATGTTAGAAAAACCCAACTAGGGTGAAGGCGGGGGTGATGGAAGTGGGAATGGATGAGACGACGCAAACACAGGTCTAAAACGGGAACATACAGGGAGGCGGGAGCAAACAATGGAGGTTTTTGTGAACGGGCGCAATAAGACACAGTATGGTCGTGAAGGAAGAATATCGGTGGATTATGAATCAAACATATAAAACACACGCATATATATACATATCGGCGCGAGGGTATAATATGAGCGCACGGGGAGGAGAGGCATATAGGCGAGCGGGAAACAAGCAAGAGACGACGTGGCGGGTACGTAGATGGGCGGAGACATGAAACAGTGACACGATGGCAGACTGTGGGACGTGGCGGGACACAGCAATGGACGGACGGCTTAATTGTATCTCCGCCGTCGGATAGAGATCTAGAGATCCGACGGTCTGCGTGAACCCCGCTGACCGGACATCGACCGAAGATTAACGCGCGGGGAGAGAGCGGTTTCCCGCTCGTACAAAGGACGCGTGGCATTTCTTGTGTGGGATCGCTGGTCCCGCGGTAAATACCGCCAGCCGACAAGAGCGGTGCGGGGAAAGACCACTGGTTTTACTGTGCGCCGGGACCAAAGGCAGGGCCCACACTCCTGACAATCTGCGCCGTTGATTGAACAGGGATCGGACGGCTGTGACGGCGCCCGGGATATAAGTGATAAGCCCTCTTTTCTCTTAGCCCGTGGTCCTGTAGCCCGGGTCACATGAACGTCAAAGCGGGAGGAGCTAAGGTTTAAGGGGCTTCGGCCCGATAAATAAAATATGCATTTTAAACGTTATAGAGCAGATTTTCTGGCAGGGATGACAGAATTAAACGGGGCCCAGGGGTTTTATTCATTAAAACACTAGAAATGGATTTTGAAGAAGGTGGTGGCCGAATTTTAAATAGGGAAAGGAGATGTGCACAACACTGGCTCCATTTGGGGACGGCATGCTCGTCCTCGGGCATGTCGAGAACACGCAGACCATTCAAAACTTTCATTCCGCTGTTCAATTTCTGCTGCGCTTTCTCTCCAGGTAACTATCAGCATTTCCCCCTTTTTCCCTGATAGAAGTTAGAAACAAAACAACTTATGTACAATATATACAGTGGGGTGTTTCCAACCTGGGTCAGAATTGAAAATACGGCTTGAGGAATTGGTCGTTCACGGGGGCATCCAACAATTCACCCTGCAGATTTTCTAAATAGAAAGTGTTGTTACCTCCCAGCTTGACTATTTTAAACGGCCCGAACCATAATGGATCGAATTTAGCATGCTTGCCCTTTTCTGCTCTGCGAACATCCCATCTGAGGACCAGGTCTCCAATTTGGAAATTTCTGTCCTTCGCGTGTTGATCAAATATCTTCTTCATTTTTTCCTGGTATTCTATCAGCCTCTGGTCTACCTGGTTTCTCGTCTCCTCTAATTCTACCAACTGATAAATTCTCCTAATCATCTCGTCTGGTTCCTCTTGGTTTTCCTGCATGAAACGTGCTACTGGCAGTGCTAATTGCACAGGAAACACTGCGGCCCGCCCATACACCAGTTCATATGGAGACTTGCCTGTTGCTCTTTTGCTTGTTATCCTATTTGCCCACAGAGCAAACTTTAACTGAGAGTCCCAGTTTTTCTGATTTTCAGCTATTGTTTTCTTGAGGGCTCTCACCAGGGTTTTATTGGATGATTCTGCTAAACCGTTCCCCTGGGGGTAATACGCTGTGGAATGAGTTAATACAATATTATATCTTTGGCAGAAATTTACAAATCTGGCAGACTTAAAAGCTTGAGCATTATCAGTTACAATTCTTGCAGGACAGCCAAACCTAGATATGATATTGTCTTCTAAAAAATTCATGATCACAGCATCTGTAGCTCTTCTTGTAGGACTTAAAAGCTTGAGCATTATCAGTTACAATCCTTGCAGGACAGCCAAACCGAGATATGATATTGTCTTCTAAAAAATTCATGATTACAACATCTGTAGCCCTTCTTGTAGGTATGGCTTCCACCCATTTTGTAAAATAGTCTGTAGCTGTGAGTATCCATTTATGTTGGCCGCTTGATGGGGGGTGTATTTCTCCTATGAAGTCTAATCCCCATTTCTGGAAGGGTTCATTTACATGAACAGGAATTAAGGGCAATGATGCTAACTTCTGTCTTTCTGCAAATCTTTGACATTTGTCACATGCTCTGACCCAGGCAAAGGTATCTGAATATAATTTTGGCCAGTAAAAACCAGCCTTCAAGATTTTATTTGTAGTAGCCCTCCAGCTGTAGTGTCCTCCACATATTCCCTCATGGAATTCTGTCATTATATTCTGCACTTCATTTTCTGTGAGGCATAGCAGTAATATACCTAAAGGGTCTCTCCAATAGAGCTGTCCATTAGCGATGACATACTTCTGAGATCTCATCCTTACAGCTCTGTAATTTGCCTTGTCACATTCTGGAGGACGGCTAAGCATCAGCAGGTATTCAACTATTTTCTTATACCATGGACTAGTCAGATACTTCACATGCACCTTTTGTGTGGCCATTTCTAGTCCATGTTGCTCCTCTTCTTTTCCTGATTCTTCATTTGCCATCATGGATAAATTAATGCCCAGAGCTTGATGATTAGATTCAGATAACATCTTGGCAAGTCCCTGTCCTTTGATCAATTTAGTAGGCTTTATATCTAGATCATATTCCTGGATTTTTGCAATCCATCTTCCCCTTCTGCCTTCACTGTCCCCCTGAACTAGAATGTCTTTTACAGCTGCTGTGGGAACGTAAGCAGTAATATGGGATTGCAAAATATAAACTCTAAAAGCTTTAAGGGACTTTACCAGGGCATATGCCTGCTTCTCCAGTATATTGTATTTTAGTTCAGCATCATACAATACCTGACTGAAGAAAGCTATGGGTTGTTCATATCCTTCTTCATTCTTCTGCAATAACACTCCAGCAATTGTATGAGGCGAAGCAAATGAAAATACTATAAATGGCTTGCTATAATCCGGTCCTGCTAGCACGGGAGCTTCGGCAAATGCTTGTTTAATTCTTGTAAATGCATCCCTAGACTCCTGGGACCACTTAACTTCACTGTCCTTTTTCAACATATTGGTAATGTGCCTAACTATCTCTGCATAGTTAGGAATGAATCTCCTTAAAAAGTTTATTCGACCCAAAAACACCTGTACTTCTTTCTTATTTCTTGGCAGAGAAATGCTATTTATTACTTCCACTCTCTTAGGATCAATTTTTACACCATCCTTAGTCACAATATGTCCTAAGAGTTTTCCTTCGTCTAATGCAAACAGAGATTTTTGGGGATTAAGAGAAAGGTCGTACCTTCTGCATTTTCGAAAGTTCTTCTTAAATGTTCAATATGCTCATCATCATTCTTTGAGAACACTGTGATATCATCGAGGTATACTACTAGAAACTTGTCCTGTTCTCCCACAAAGGCTATGTCCATTGCCCTTTGAAAAGTAGCACCTGCATTAATCAATCCGAACGGCATCCTTGCATACATAAAGGTTCCCCATGGCGTGGTGAACGCAGTCTTCTTCTGATCTTCTGGGAAAACAGCTACCTGATTGTAGCCTGAAAATCCATCCATCATTGACATTCTGGATGCTCCCACCACCTTCTGCAGGATATGATCCATTTTAGGCAGTGGATAGTTGTCTTTGACAGATGCTCTGTTCAAATTTCTGAAGTCTACACATAGCCTGATTTCTCCATTCTTCTTTCTGACAGGAACAAGATTCGCTATCCATTCTGAGTACCTCAAGGGCACAATTATTTTGGCCTTCAACAATTTTCTAATTTCTTTCTCAATTGAGGGAAGAAGCAGGGGGTTAATTTGCCTGAGCTTTTGTTTGTATGGCTTTGCCTCTTCCCTGAGTGGGATCTTGTGATGTATGATATTTACATCAAAAGTTTTTAGGTCCTCATAGGACCAAGCAAAAACATCTTTATAAGACTGAAATAACTTCAAATACTTTTCTTTATATTCCTCTGGGATTCTTTTAGATAATTTAACAATTTTGGGATCAGTAGCGGTACCCAGATTCAAATCTCTCATTTGGTCTTCTTCTACCGCTTTGTTTGGCTGCACGAGAACATCATTCTTGTTGAATAATCTTTCTAGAGGCACTAAACCCCTAGGTATGACATTTCCTTTTAACTGCAGTACTTTATTTCCTGCTATACTCTCTTCCCATTTTCCTTCAGCAATATTTTCAGCTTCTGCCTCCTCATCATCATCAATTTCCATACCTGTGAATTCTCCCACTGTCTCCATGAATCTCTTCATCTGTTCGTCATCTTCAAAGATCTGCAAATGCTTTATATTGTCTGGGATAGATGGTCTGTAACGTACCTCCACTTCATATCTTAACAATGGGTTCTGAGGAGGCCGGAACGTACTGGCAGCCACAGCAAGAGAGTCTGTTATTCTGTTATGCTCCCGGGGCATGAACTATATATTAAATGCTAAGAAGAAATTTTCTATCATGTCCCATACTTCGTTTCTGTATGCTTTGAGCCGAGGATGTTTAGCTTGACATTCATTCTTAATCTGCCTCACTATTAGCTCAGAGTCCCCGAACACTTTCAAACATTGGATGCCCATATTTCTAGTTTTCTGTAGGCCCAATAACAATGCTTCATACTCAGCTACATTATTTGTAGCTTCATACTCCAGTTTGAAAGACAGTGGTACCCATTTTCCTGTGGGGGAGATTAACAATACCCCAGCCCCATTGCCTTCCCTGGAATTCGCTCCATCAAAATGCAAAGTCCATACTTCTGATTCCTGACCTTCCTTGGATTGCTCGGCTTGGATTTGACCAGAGAGGGACTCATGTGCATAATCTTGACTCTCTTCTAACACAAAACATGAGAAATCACCCTCTTTATTATAAACTGGAGAATTGTCTGAGCAATCAGCAGTGGTCACCATTTTAACAAATCGGGTCTCCCTATACAGCCTCCTCTCCTGACCACCAAAGACTGGGACAGTAGCATATGTTAAATCCAATTTAATTGATCCCCCAATCTTAGTACCCCAGGACCTTGACAACAGCATGCCAAAGCGAGCTGGGATATCAGCCACCACAATATCCATGACCACACTTTTTGCTGGGATTTGAGCTAGATTGACCACTAAATGTTTAATCATTCCCAAGCATTTAACCCTCTTAGAATCAAATGAATATAAATCTTTATATGGCCTTGTAATTTGCAGCCCTATTTGCTCCATGACAGACAGAGGCATAAGATTATGGGAGGCTCCGGAATCTAGCATACAATTGTGAAGTAGCAGGTCATGAATGACTAGGGACACATAAAAGGGCGGAGTAGAAGGGTCTACCTCCTCAACGTGTGGGCCAAAGACTACCATGGGTCTTTCTTCTTGAAGATTTAGACTATCAGGTGTAATTTGTGGTTCAGGAAGAGGTATAAAAGAGGTAACCTGGGACTGATATACGGGCTGTTTTAACAATTCAGTCAGAGGAACAGGAATCTTAATCTTTTCAAGCTCCCTTTGCAAATTAAAAGCAGATGTGGACTTTTCTATCATTACTTCTTTTGACTCCTTATTCTCAACTGGGGGCTTGACTTCTTTTGACACTGACTCATCATTAGGAGGGCTGGCTATTTTGGAAGAAGACAGAATTTTATCATTTGACTGCAAGGGGGTATTTAGAAGATTCTTACCTTTTTCCTCATTCTTCTTTGTTGCTGACTCTTTCTGAGCAGATGCTTCTTTCTGAGGTATTTCTTCCTCTTGCTCCTGAGTTCTGGTCCTCTTCCTTGAGGATCTGAGATCATATCTGACGTTGAATTGAGCTTCCATGAAATCAGCAAATTGCTTGCAATAATGGTCAATGTCTGCTTCTTCATCTTCTTCTTGCAGGGGACAGTCCATATCAATATTGTTTGAAAAAGCCAGATTGGAATCTTCTAATCTATAGGCTGCCTCTCCAGTGGAGTCGTCTGCTGGTCCATCCAGGTACAAGGGGTGAGGTACCTGATCTTGCTGCTCCCTTGTCTCTCTCGGCAATATTTGGAGAGGTGGCCTCTTATACTGGGGATTATATCCTCTGTTCTGAGCATTGTAATAATTCTTGGGGGCTGCATTTTTAGCTTCTAGTTCCATCTTGACCATCTTCTTTATCATTTTACCTATTTCATCCATTTTATCTGAATCTTTATCTTGATTAGAGGTAGAAACCTCTTCTTTGCCTTTCCTTCTGGCATCTGGTTCAAATTTCCCTTTTAACTTTCCTGTGGAGGCAAAGTTTGCTTCTAGTTTCAGAGCATCTGAATGTGCATCATCAAGTGTGGCAGGCTTTCTTTCCCTTAAGGAGAATCCGAAGTCAAAGTCAAAGGCTGCTATGAAGATTATCTTGGCAGCAGCTTCATTTGGCTTCATTTCCGGAGGCAAGCTTAGATATAGCTTGTTGAATCTTTTGATGAATTCTGATACTCCTTCATTCTGTTTCTTCTTGATAGTATTAAACTCAGTGAGGCACATTCCATAATCCTTCTTTTCTCCCCATTTCCTGAGAAAAACGTTTTCCATCTGATCCCAGGTTGTTACAGAACGATTTCCCAATGTTTTAAACCATTTTCTAGCTTCTCCTTCCAAAGACTGCACAAATAATCTCAGAACCACATCCAGGTGTTCAACATTCAAATTTTCTGCAAAGGAGCAGAAAGTCTCGAGATGTTTCTGAGCATCAATATCATTTTCACCATTGAACCTTGGCAGAATCTTCAGATAATCCTGTGGCATATCATTCAACACTTGGGGTAAGGCCAGAGGAGCATATTTGTTCAGGAGAAAAGCAGGAACGTTGGCCATTGGAGGCTGTGGGGGTTGCACAACAATCTGAGGTACAAATGAAGGGAGTGGAGTAGGAGGAAGCGGAGTATGAATAACAATGGGAATATATTGCACAGAGGTCTGAGGTGTAGATGGGAATAGCTCACGGTTAACAGCAACTACCTCAGTGACTTCTTTAATTTCTTCAGCCTCAAAAACAGGATAAGATTCTTCCCCAATTAAAGCACTTCCCCTACGTGGGGTTTCTAAATAAAACTCGGGATTTTCTGTTCTAACTTCTTGAGAAGAAGAGGGCGGATAGTCTTCAACAGAACACTCAGAATTTTCAGCACGGGCTGACTTCCTCTCCTTCCAAACTCTTTTATGAATAATTTTCTCTGGGTCAGACACGTAGGGTGTTTTCAGTTGAGTTGTATCTGACCTCAAATGCGGCCTACGAGGAGCCAGGACTACCGATAAGATTTATCAAATAAAGACCAGTGGAGTCGCCAAGGTGAGAAATCTGCAACTCTTCACCTCTCTGTGCTCACCTGATTAGAGAGTGAATATGAGATGTCGGACCCAGGGAAACAGATATTCTTGAATTCGTTCCCCGGCAACGGCGCCAGAAAGATGTTGTGGATGATTTTATCACCCTCCTAGAGACAGCCTAGAGTTGCCATAGACCAGTGCCTAGGACATCTTAATATAGCAAGGAGTCCTTTATAGTTTGGGTTGTCAGTCCAAGGGACACACTTACTATCTCTTGTTCTAAACAAGGAAATTGAAATAGATTGAATTGGTCCCAATTCTCTTTCAGTGGCTGATACACAGATAGGAATAAAGTAAAGACATCAGGTAAAACTTCAGCATGGTAGTATCAGACAGTTAAGAGACCGCTTTACTGTAAAGAGGGCTGATTCAAATAATATATCACAGAAATCAGATATCAAGAGGAGCGGGCAGCGAAGAAACATAAGAAGATATTATTGACAAAAGGGCGCATCAATTTACGAATCCTTAAGCCACTAATATAGCAGAAATTATGAAAAGAGTGAACATGGAACAACATATCACTTCTAGGCCTATTTAAAGCGCTTGACCAATTCCAGAAAGGGCACCATTTAAGATGAATCCTTACTGCAAATTAGTGAGCCACTCGCATTCTAGAACATGATACAAGAAGAAAATATGCATGAAAAAGATGATATATTAACACATGAGAGAAATTACATACTGCAATACATCAAAGACCAGAATCCTCAATACAGTCATAACCCCTCCTCACTGAGACCCAACGGGCTCTGAAACTTCATACAGAAATGTCACAAGATGAATACAATAGTCTTCTCGCTGCACAGCTTGCTTACAGAAATCTGGAACCTCAACAATGTCTTCTTTTTTGGTATTTATAGAGAAGACTGAAACTTCTAGAGGAGGGGGAGGGAAAAGGAGCAATTAATGACTATATTTCAATCCAATGGCGGAAAACACTCGCGCCTTTTTATGAATGACAAGTTATAAATAAATACCTAACCACCTGTATACAGAAATTAATGCTGGGAGATAAAAATCTCCTTATGTACAAGACAGAAATAATAAAATATATACATCGGGATGCTTCGGATGAAGGCAAATCTACTATCATGAGAGTTCTGAGAAAATCTTCCATTCAGTGCTGTACGCCTAGCCTTTGATTTTGAATTAGAACCCCGAACTTTAAATGAGCAGTGAACTTCTCTGGAGGGTTCTGAGAATTTCTATCTGCGTCTTCTTTAATTGTAGTCATTTCATGTACCGGCTCCAGCTCCTTCATTAAATTTCGCATACAAGGAATCACCTTTTGATATATTCTGGATCCTCTGCAATGGAGATGGTGGATTTCGACACCTCCTCTATCTTTTAAAACCTGCAAAACCCCGAAACTGTTAGAAAAACTGACTCGGACGAAGGTAGGGGCGACCAAAGTGTGAATGGAGGAGATGATGGGGAGACAGACCAAAAACAGTGATATACGGGTTGTTGGGGCGAACAATGGAGGCTTTTTGCAGAAAGAACGGAGTGTCACACAGTGAGGTCGGAAGGAAAAAACTATTGGCGAACGCGAATAAAACACACAAAATACATATATATATATATATATATATATATATATATATATATATATATATATATATATATCGGCGCGGAGGAATGTACGGGGGCGACACATAGGCAAGTGGGGGGTAAATGGACGGTGACGTGGCGAGTGAGTTAATGGGCGGAGGCGTGAAGCAATGACACGGTGGCGGGCTGTGGGACGTGGCGAGACATATCAACGAACGGACGATTTAATTGTATCTCCACCGTCGGATGGAGATCTAGAGATCCGACGGTCTCCGTGGACCCCGCTGACCGGCCATCAGTTGAAGTTTAACGCGCGGGGAATGGGCGGTTTCCTGCTCGTACCCAAAAAAACGTGGCGCGTCCCGTGTGGAATCGCTGGTGCTCGGTCCGAAACCGCCAGCCGACAAGAGTGGTGCGGGGAAAAAGGCCGGTTTTGCTGCTTACCTGGGTCCATATGTGGGGTCCTCCATATCTTCATTGTTAAATGCCGCGCCGTTGATTTAATTCAATCGAACGGTGGCGACAGTGCCCGGGACTTCAGACGATAAGCCCCTTTTCCCTGGCCTGCGGTCCTGGGCTCGGGTCATATGACAATTAAGGCGAGAGGGGCTAAAATCAAAAGTACTTTGGCCCAACCCATAAAATACGAATTTTAAACATTTGAGCAGCATATTTTTTAGAGCGGCATATGGGTTTTTTAGCCATAGGATATAATGGAAACGGTTTTAAAAGGGATCGATGGCTAAATCTGAGTGGAGAGGAAAGAGGTACAACTATTGGAGGAAATTTATTGTTAACTTTTCTTCCATCGCAACTCCTATGCATCCAGTGACAAGTGTGAAGAAAGGCTTCCAATGGGGAGGAAAAAAACAACAAGATTTAGAAGCTTCAAAAGACAATATCAGTTCAGCTCCAGTCCTTGCACTACCAAATTTGAGACAACCATTCGAGATAGAAACTGATGCTAGTGACTATGT